>NIVC01000190.1:0-52500 GCA_002269645.1 Macrostomum lignano | reverse complement strand
GGGGTTTCGTAGGCGGACTTTATTGAGATTTCCTACGTGGATTTTCTTAGGGTTTCCCCGGGGTGGGTTTCCTTGGGGTTCTTCCGGAGTGGATTTTCTTGGGTTTCCCCGGGGAGGATTTTTTCGGGTTTCCCCAGGTGGATTTCCTTGGGGTCCCCGGGGTGGATTACCGTGGGGTTTCCCCGGGGTGGATTTCCATGGGGTTTTAGAGATTTCTTAGAAATTTATGGAATTTCCTGAGGATTTTCCAAGATTTATTAATGACTTTTGGGATTTTTCAAGACTTCCATGGAAGTGAAAAGGACTTTTCCCAGGATCTAGTTGAGAAAAAAATTCTTTTTTCAGAACTTTTCAACTCACTATAAAAATGGAAGCAGCAGTCGTCCAAATCCGCGAACCGCTCGGAGCCCAGAGCTGCCAGATCTGACAGCTCCTGGCTCAGCTTGATCCGCCTGCCGCACTGCTGCTGCTGAGGCGGCGGCGGCTGCTGCTGCTGCTGCTGCTGCTGCTGCTGCTGCAGGGACTGCTGGGACTGATTTCCAGCCTTTTTAAACGCCTTGGGACTTCGATCGCGCTGAATATCCACATTGTCGTCCTCTTCGCTGACGTAGCCGAAGGCGACTGCGCTTTGCTGCACGGTGGCCACCTGCCGTTCGCAGCCAGCCGAAGCGCCACCTTCTGGCGGAGGCGGCAGCTTCTTGCACTTCACCAGGATGCGTCGGCGAAGTCGAGACGGCGTCAACAGCCGAGGATCCGACAGCAGTTGAACGTCCGACTCGCTGGCAGAGCCGGGGTCCAGCAGCCAGTCGCCAAGGGTGGAACGAATGAGCTGCACCATGCGGCACTGCTGGGCCAGGCTGCAGTGGTTCTCGATGCTCAGGATTAGCGGCATGCTGCGGGAGGTTTGAGGTGGCGCGTGCCAGACGCGTTCCATCTTGAGGATCTTGAGGAATTCCCCTTCTCGGGGATTCCCATCTTGAGGGATTTCCCCTCCATAGAGATTCTTGATCTTGAAGGATTTCCCATCGTGAAGGATTTCCCATTCAGATGGATTTGCATCCTGGGGGATTTCCCATCTTAAAAGATTTCAAATCTTTAGGGATTTCCCATCTTGAGGGATTTCCCATCTTGAGGGATTTCCCATCTTGAGGGATTTCCCATCTTGAGGGATTTCACATCCTGAGGGATTTCCCATCTTGAGGGATTTCCCATCTTGAGAGATTTCCACTCTAGATGGATTTTCCATCGTAAATGATTTCCCATTTGAGGATCGTCAGGAATTCCCCATTTTGAGGATTTCTTTAACTAAGGATTTCATATTTTAAGGGATTGCCCATCCTAAGGGATTGCACTATTTTGAGTTCCGTTTTCCTATGGAACTTTTATATTTTACACAATTGTTACATGAGGGATTTCCCCATCATAAGAGAAATTTCTGCATCCTGACGGATTGCCCATTCTGGGATATTTTTTCATCATGAGAGATTTACCAATGTGTTTTACGAATACTTCTTTTTAGAGCAATAAAAAAATAATTTTAAAATATTGGCAATAGATTTTTCGGCATCTCTCAAGGCACCCTGCCGCTAATTACCCCGTAGCGCATGCAGGAGCTCGTCTCTTCATCTACCTTAACGACAGGACTTCAATTAAATTAATTAGACCCAGTTAGTGTCCTGTCAGCAGGTGCAATTAACATAATTATAATTTTTCAGGATAAAATCCTGAGAAATCAAATCGGCTTAAAGAATGATAATTAATTAGCTTCATCAAATGTATTCAGTTTCATTTGTGCTGATTGCAGTTCTCAGAATTTGTTCGATTTCGAAGATAAAAAGCTTAAGTCGTTCCTAGAGACTTCCTAGCTGTTTCTAAAATCCCGAATTCTGGTCCCATCCCTACAGACATCCCACACCCTGACATCAACTCCATGAGACATCCCACACCCTGACCACACCCCAATATAAATCTCATATCTGATCACATCTCAATAGAAATCCCACACTCTGATACCATACCCAATAGAAATCCCACACCCCGATCCCATACCCAATAGAAATCCCACACCCCGATCCCATACCCAATAGAAATCCCACACTCTGACCCCATACCCAATAGAAATCCTACACTCTGATCCCACCTCCAATAGAAATCCTACAACCCGATCCCATACCCAATAGAAATCCTACAACCCGATCCCATACCCAATAGAAATCCCACACCCCGATCCCACCTCCAATAGAAATCCTACAACCCGATCCCATACCCAATAGAAATCCTACAACCCGATCCCATACCCAATAGAAATCCTACAACCCGATCCCATACCCAATAGAAATCCTACAACCCGATCCCACCTCCAATAGAAATCCTACAACCCGATCCCACCTCCAATAGAAATCCTACACCCCGATCCCACCTCCATTAGAAATCGCACACCCGACCCCATACCCAATAGAAATCCCACACTCTGATCCCATACCCAATAGAAATCCCACACCCGACCCCATACCCAATAGAATTCCCACACTCTGATCCCATACCCAAAAGAAATCCCACACCCGACCCCATACCCAATAGAATTCCCACACTCTGATCCCATACCCAATAGAATTCCCACACTCTGATCCCATACCCAATAGAAATCCCACACCCGACCCCATACCCAATAGAAATCCCACACCCGACCCCATACCCAATAGAAATCCCACACCCGATCCCATACCCAATAGAAATCCCACACTTTGATTCCATCCAAAAGATCCCACACTTTGATCCCATCCAAAAAATCCCACACTTTGATCCCATCCAAAAAATCCCACATTTTGATCCCATACCCCAGAGCACTCACTCGGTCTTGTAGAAGGCGAACTGCCTCACGGTATCCAGGACATCCCGCAGGCCAATCTTGCTGGTGAGGGTGTGGCCGTGGTATATGATCGGCTCATCATTGGGGCCGTTCCACACTTCGACTGGAATCAAATCATTAATGAGGCTGATTGTAAATCTAACAAAATAAAGTTTTAAATTTAATATACTGACTAGAAACACAAGCAAGATCTACCAACTCACGCTCAATGTAACGAACTTGCGACTTCAACGCTTTCTCGTAGCCTTCAACGCTGGACTTCCCTTTTAATTGGTCCTCAAGCAGGTAGCTGAATTTCAAGGTTAGGATAAAATCTCGTTTGGTGGGCAAAAAACTCCCCCCCCGCCCCCCCGACTAAAGTGAAACCAATCAGGATTTCTACATACGTGTTATGCGACGAGTTAATAAAGTAGTGCGTTAGCGGCTGTTCCATGTCCTGGCACACTGCCAGGTGCTCAGGGTCGAAAATATCGCAGAATTCCGATTGAAGAAAGGCGGTGAATCCTGGATCAGGGTTTTGGAGGGATATCAAAATTTATAGTTGTCATGTTGAGCCATTTTGGATTTGGGATATAGGATTCGGGATATGTGTTATAGATTTCGGGATATAAGATATAGGATAAGGGATATGGTATTCATGAAATTCGGGATTTGGGATTTGAGATTCGGGATTTAATATTTGGGATTTGGAATTTGAGATTTGAGATTCGGGATTAGAGATTTAGGATTTGGGATTCGAGATTTGGGATTTGCGATTCAGGATTTGGGATTCGAGATTTGAGATTTGGGATTTATGATTTGGGATTCGGGATTTGGGATTCGGGATTTGGGATTCGGGATTTGGGATTCGGGATTTGGGATTTGAGATTTGGGATTTGGGATTCGGGATTTGGGATTTGGGATTTGGGATTCGAGATTCGAGATTTGGGATTCGGGATTTGGGATTCGAGATTCGAGATTTGGGATTTGGGATTCGGGATTCGAGATTTGATATTCGGGATTTGAGATTCAGGATTTGGGATTGAGGATTCGGTATTTAGGATTTGGAATCCTGGTTTTGGAATTTAGGATTCGGGGCTTATTATTTGAGGTTTTCAACGCCACTAACGTACATGGTATTAGAAATGTCACATACTGCACAGGATTAAGTGCTAGGACAAACCATCAGGGATCTTTTACATGTACTGGTTTACTCAAAATCCCATTAAACGCAGACCCACCGTCAATGCCCAGCTGCCCTTTAGCCCGACCCTCCGTAGACGGCTCGAACTGGTTAATAATTTCCGAGCACTTCTCTTTGCTAACTTTCGAATTCTGAAATAAAGACACGAGCTCGAGTTAAGAACTGTCGATCATACAAAGATCAATAAAAGCTATGAGCACCGTACCCCCTGTTCGGCTTCGAGAAACATGAGCAGATCTTCCGTAGACAAATAGTCTCCATCTGATGAGTATCTGCGCATTGGTGAAATTAGTCAAGTTAAGGTGCGACTCAAAAGGCAATGCAATCAATGCGGTGATTAAACTTTGGTCAGAACAATCTTTACTGGAGTATCTGATCTGGGGTGTCCGAGGGATCTGGGGTGTCCGGGAGATCTGGGGTGTCTGAGGGATCTGGGATGTCTGAGGGATCTGGGGTGTCCGAGGGATCTGGGGTGTCCGAGGGATCTGGGATGTCCGAGGGATCTGGGGTGTCCGAGGGATCTGGGGTGTCCGAGGGATCTGGGGTGTCCGAGGGATCTGGGGTGTCCGAGGGATCTGGGGTGTCCGAGGGATCTGGGGTGTCCGAGGGATCTGTGGTGTCCGGGAGATCTGGGGTGTCCGAGGGATCTGGGATGTCTGAGGGATCTGGGATGTCTGAGGGATCTGGGGTGTCCGGGAGATCTGGGGTGTCCGAGGGATCTGAGTGTCCGAGGGATCTGTGTGTCTGAGGGATCTGGGGTGTCCGAGGGATCTGTGTGTCTGAGGGATCTGTGTGTCTGAGGGATCTGTGTGTCTGAGGGATCTGGGATGTCTGAGGGATCTGGGATGTCTGAGGGATCTGGGGTGTCTGAGGGATCTGGGGTGTCTGAGGGATCTGGGGTGTCTGACGGATCTGGGGTGTCCGAGGGATCTGGGGTGTCCGAGGGATCTGGGGGTGTCAGAGATCCAAACAGGTCCATTAGACAGGCCACTCCAAACTCACAAATAGTACAAGCCCCAGGACAGCGCCCATTTCCCTCCAAGTTCCTGCCGGGGGGGGGGGGAATCAGGCGGGCAGGCGAGAGCCCAAAGAAGAAAAAAAAACTGGAGAATCTTCTTCAAGACGGCAGGACATGCTCAGGCATGCAATAACCGTGTCGCTGAACTGGAAAAATGACTGATTTGGACTGGGGGGAGAGGGCGTGCTGCTCGCGAGCCTCTGTCTCTCCCTTCGCCACTCCTTTCTGCTGCTCCACGTTTTCTTCAGAAATTTAAGGCTCAGGATTTTTCTAGGAAAGCAATTAGTTATCATACACTGAGGGCTGGACTGATTTGGAATAAATGGGAAGGAGTAGTCGCTAACTGGAGATTGATGAAGGCTAATTGGTAAATTTGAAACAAGAGGAGAGAGATTAGATGAGATGAGACAGGATGAGCAAAGAAGAGATGAGACAGGATGAGATAAGACAGGATGAGATGAGACAGTGGGACAGGATGAGATGAGACAGGATGAGACAGGATGAGATGAGACAGTGAGACAGGATGAGATGAGACAAGATGAGATAAGACAGTGGGACAGGATGAGATGAGACAGGATGAGACAGGATATGATGAGACAGTGAGACAGGATGAGATTAGACAAGATGAGATAAGACAGTATAACAGGATGAGATGAGACAGGATGTAATGAACCAGGATGAGATTAGATAGGATGAGATGAGACAGGATGAGATTAGACAAGATGAGATGAGACAGTGAGACAGGATGAGATGAGATAAGACAGGATAATACAGGATGAGATTAGACAAGAGGAGATGAGACAGGATGAGACAGGATTTAGCTTCAATCTGACTTCCCAGTCCTGATTTTGGCTATCTAAAAATTTGCAAAAAGTACGAAAATCGAACGGAAATAATTAAGAATTAAGTGGAACTCGAGCCAACCGAAAGTCAATTCTTCAAGACCCATTTCGCCCCAGAGATCTGGCACGCCTGACATTTGACTTACCTGACAAGCAGGAAGTAAACCTCCGGCCGCGTTGAAATCTCCTTAAACAGGTTAACAAACTCTGAGCTACTCAAACGACCGCGGGAAGAGATTGCGTTAGCGATGTCCACCTCCTGGATTTGTGGCGAATAGGAAGAAATTTTTATGGTGGGCTGAATAGGATAAAAATCACCAGTGACTAGGCTGAATGCAATGGGATCTTATTGGGATAAAATTCCCCTGGGACTAGAATAATGCAATTGGGATCTTATTGGGATAAAAACCCCCATGAACTAGGCTGAATGCAATGGGATCTTATTGGGATAAAATTCCCCTGGGACTAAAATAATGCAATGGGATCTTATTGGGATAAAAATCCCATGGAATATGATGAATGCAATGGGATCTTATTGGGATAAAAATCCCATGGAATATGATGAATGCAATGGGATCTTATTGGGATAAAAATCCCATGGAATATGATGAATGCAATGGGATCTTATTGGGATAAAAATCCCATGGAATATGATGAATGCAATGGGATCTTATTGAGATAAAAATCCCAAGGCAAAGGAAGCAATGATGCAAAAGAATAGAACCGTTACCCTCACCTTCAACTTCTTTTTAATCCTAGAGGTGTTGACGCCGCTGTTGAGTTTCTTCATCAGCTGGATGACGTCCTGCTCATCGAGAAATCCGTCTTCGTCCAGTGAAGCGGCTGAGAACACTTCTTCAAGCCATCTAGCAATGTTATTGGTAAACTAATTTTTAATGTCTACTGTCAATATGACTACCATATTTGGTAAGTGATGAGTGCGGACTGCATCTTGGCAAATACGGACAAAGTTGACTCACCTGTCGCGCATGAGTTGCCGTTTCTCAATTGTATCACTTGCTAAAATAAAAGTACAAATAAACCGGTTAGCAAGTTTTAGTGACCGACTTGCTGCGTATTCTAATTTATTAATGACTAACTGACAAACAGACAGACACTAGGATGGACACTGACAGGCACTAAAACACAGACAGACAGACACACAGACAGACAGACAGACAGACAGACAGACAGACAGACAGACAGACAGACAAACAGACAGACAGACACCCACACAGACACTAAGACAGACAGACAGACAGACACCTACACAGACACTAAGACAAACAGACAGACAGACACCTACACAGACACTAAGACAGACAGACAGACAGACACCTACACAGACACTAAGACAAACAGACAGACAGACACCCACACAGACACTAAGACAGACAGACAGACAGACAGACAGACACTAAGACAGACAGACACCCACACAGACAGACAGACAGACAGACAGACACCCACACAGACAGACAGACAGACAGACAGACACCCACACAGACAGACAGACACCCACACAGACAGACAGACAGACAGACAGACAGACACCCACACAGACAGACAGACAGACAGACAGACAGACAGACAGACAGACAGACAGACAGACAGACAGACAGACAGACAGACAAACAGACACAGTAAAACGCGGTCACGCACACAGCTGCCCAGGCCGGCCATTGATGAGGCAGGTGAGGCCGGTGACCCACACGTTAGCGTCGTCAAGGGACACGGCGACAAGGTCCATGGACAGGAAGTCCTCGCCGTAGATGACGGTGAAAGCGCAGTCTGCAGGGTAGGCGGCGGCAACTTCGCTGTCCTTTAGGATGGCCGACGTGCGGCCGCGGCGAACCTCCTTGAGCTGGTCGATTGGCACTGGAAAGGAGGGAAAGAGCACAAAAGGTGAGATCTATATATACTCATATATTAGAAATCAAAAGTACATTTCATACACCTCTAACACACCCAACATTTTGTTTTAATTAACTCCATTCATTACTCTTTGCAATGATATATGAATCTATAAAATAATAAGCAAATATTAGCGAAAAATCAGCGAAGAGCAATGATTTATTACTTTCTACACGCTAACACACCAAGGGTAAAGTAAAAATGAATTATAGACTTCTTCAGATGGAGTGAGAGACTTAAGCGGGGCTCGTGAGCTAGGGGAGGCCATAGAAAGACAAACATTAAACTGGGAAGCGAGTGGACGGAGTCAAGGACACCCTGAACTAAAGTCTGGGAGTGCCAACTGTTTCCCATGACCTCTTCGAGTTTCGAGCTTGTGAATATTCGAGCTTGTCAATATTCGAGCTGGTGAAGATTCGAGCTTGTGAAGATTCGAGCTTGTGAATATTCGAGCTGGTGAAGATTCGAGCTTGTGAAGATTCGAGCTTGTGAATATTCGAGATGGTGAAGATTCGAGCTGGTGAATATTCGAGATGGTAAAGATTCGAGATGGTAAAGATTCGAGATGGTAAAGATTCGAGATGGTGAATATTCGAGATGGTAAAGATTCGAGATGGTAAAGATTCGAGCTGGTGAATATTCGAGCTGGTGAAGATTCGAGCTGGTGAATATTCGAGCTTGTGAAGATTCGAGCTGGTGAATACTCGAGATGGTGAAGATTTGAGCTTGTGAAGATTCGAGCTTGTGAAGATTTGAGCTTGTGAATTTTCGAGCTTGTGAACATTCAAGCTAGTGAATACGAGTATTCGAGCTTGTGAAGATTCGAGCTTGTGACTATTCGAGCTTGTGAAGATTTGAGCTTGTGAATATTCGAGTTTGTGAATATTAGAGCTTGTGAATATTTGAGCTTGTGAAGATTCGAGCTTGTGAATATTCGAGCTTGTGAATATTAAAGCATGTGAAGACTCGAGCTGGTGAATATTCGAGCTTGTGGATATTCGAGCTTGTGGATATTCGAGCTTGTGGATATTCGAGCTTGTGAAGCTTCGAGCTTATAAAATGCTTCCATCGGTATCCAAGGATTTTTAACTTATATCAAGTTTATGCCACATGCACATAAGGCAAATTTGCACTCCAGATTTTATTTTAGAGATGTCCTTGACCGAGTGCAAGCCAGTGCTAGCTCAGCCTCTCTACACGCTGAGCACTTCCGCGTGAGTGAGCTCAAATTGCCTACATCTTTTAGAGCCTCTTACCCTCTCTCCCGCCTGTCTCTCAGCTCTCTCGTGTCGGCGAGAGCATTCCAGCGCTACTTGATTTTAGTTTCTGCTTACATACTTGGGGCCGGCGGCCAGCACTGGCTTGCATTGTATCGAATTAATTTCTCATGGCTGCTGCCCACATAAATTGAAGTTGGCCAGACTGATAGAGCGCTGTGTACTTTAAAATGAACAATCAGCATGCTTCACTGCGTGACGGGAGACAAAATTCTCAATATGAGTAATGTAGATCCACATTCCCGATACTGTAAGCCCAGATCCCCATACTGTAAGCCCAGATCCCCATACTGTAAGCCCAGATCCCCATACTGTAAACCCGGATCCCCATACTGTAAGCCCAGATCCCCATACTGTAAGCCCAGATCCCATACTGTAAGCCCAGATCCCGTACTATAAGACCAGATCCCCATACTGTAAGCCCAGATCCCATACTGTAAGCCCAGATCCCCATACTGTAAACCCGGATCCCCATACTGTAAGCCCAGATCCCCATACTGTAAGCCCAGATCCCAATACTGTAAGCCCAGATCCCATACTGTAAGCCCAGATCCCATACTATAAGACCAGATCCCCATACTGTAAGCCCAGATCCCATACTGTAAGCCTGAATCCCCATACTATAAGCCCGAATCCCCATACTGTAAGCCCGGATCCCTATACTGTAAGCCCAGATCCTTATACTGTAAGCCCAGTTCCCCATACTGTAAGCCCAGATCCCCATACTGTAAGCTCAGATCCCCATACTGTAAGCTCAGATCCCTATACTGTAAGCCCAGATCATCATACTGTAAGCCCAGATCCCCATACTGTAAGCCCAGATCCCTATACTGTAAGCCCAGATCCCATACTATAAGACCAGATCCCCATACTGTAAGCCCAGATCCCTATACTGCGAGCCCAGATCCCATACTGTAAGCCGGAATCCCCATACTATAAGCCCGAATCCCCATACTGTAAGCCCAGATCCCCATACTGTAAGCCCAGATCCCTATACTGTAAGCCCAGGTCCCCATACTGTAAGCTCAGATCCCTATACTGTAAGCTCAGATCCCCATACTGTAAGCTCAGATCCCATACTGTAAGCTCAGATCCCATACTGTAAGCCCAGATCCCCATACTGTAAGCTCAGATCCCATACTGTAAGCTCAGATCCCCATACTGTAAGCCCAGATCCCACGACCTCTCCCGTACTCCTTCAGCCTTGCAGAAGCAGTGGCAGCCCATAATAATAGAGGCAATTCATTTGGCACTTGATTACGCCTCATCAATCCCGCCTTATTCTAATTCCAGCCCAGCATCCGCTCCAGGCATTCATAAATCATTGTGTCATTATCCATTTCCTGAGTAGATTTCTCACACTAGCGATATCAGATGTATTCTCGCTGTGGAAGATGTAGATGTCCATAATTACTCGTAGGCGTTACGCGGGAGTTGCAGTGCAGAATCCTCCTTGTGTCAGTAGATCCCGCAGCAGTAGACAGATTATCGGATCAGAAGTTGACAACTTTTCTTACTTTGCTCTCGAGGGTTTCTTTGCTCACTGGGGAGGCTTTTGGGAGGATCAATGCTCTAATTTATTGCCCTTACATTTCTCACACTCTTATTACATCAGACATCTCAGTCTAAATCTATCAATAGATCTACTTCTGGATGTCCCTTTAGATGTCCTTTAGATGCTCTCCCTATATATCCCTTAGAGACCTCCCTATCAATACTCCTTCAGATGTTCTTCTAAGTCTCCCTCTAGATGTCCCTCTAGATTTTCCCCTAGATCTTCCCATATATCCCTCAAGATTTCCCTCTAGATCTTCCCCTAGATCTCCCTCAAGATGTCCCTCTAGATTGCCCCTAGATCTCCATCTAAACTACACTCTAGATGTTTTTTAGATGACTCTCTAGCGTCACTCTAGATCACCCTGTAGATTTTCCTCTACAGTAGATGACCCTCTAGATGTCCCTCTAGATCACCCTCTAGATGCCCCTCTAGATGCCCTTCTAGATGTCCTTCTAGATGTCCCTCTAGATCGCCCCTAGATCTCCATCTAAACTACACTCTAGATGTCTTTTGATGTCTCTCTAGCGTCCCTTTAGATCACCCTCTAGATGCCCCTCTAGATGCCCTTTTAGATGTCCTTCTAGATGTCCCTCTAGCTCTCTCCCTGGACAATTCAAATACTATACGATAGCAAATTATAACATTTTTACTTTAATTTCCCGAATATAGAAACTGTCAAAAGAAGTGGCCATCTTTAGTCACAATGAAATCTAAAAGTACTAAAAATTCTTTTGAGCAGGCTCTCTGTGGAGCTTTGTGGAGCTCCCAGAGACACAAAAGCAAAGTTAAGAAGAGATTTGGCCCGATGGGGCGCGGGCTATTCTCATGCGAGCGCCAAGGTTGAATAAATACTCACGGTTTCCTTCTTCCTTTCGTGCCGGTGTTAACACAAAACTGATGATACAATATCAAGCTCAGCCTCTCTTTGAATTTCTATGCACACATTGAGTCTCTGCTTTCATATGCGCGACCGAGGTAGAAATTTTTTCATGTAGGAAGCTGGTATAGTGCAAAGCAATACAATGATGAGAGCGATAGAATGGATTGCTAATCTAGCATATAACGGAAGGCAATAGAATGGATTGCTAATCTAGCATATCACGGATGCGAAGGAATAGAATGGATTGCTAATCTAGCATATCACGGATGCGAAGGAACAGAATAGATTGCTAATCTAGCGGCCGCTAGCCTATCACGGATGGGAGGAGCATTGCACAATTCTTAGTATATAGCATAAAGGATCTACCGTGCGTAAAATGTAGCACCAGAAATCAAGGCCCAGCTTCATCAAAGGAAGGCGAATCTAATTTCCGAAATGGCAAACAAGTACAGTCCCTTGCTAGCAGAGACTGCAGCTGGAGGCCGTGACCCGAGCTAGAATAGTAATTGCAGCTGTAAAGGGCTAGATTAGTGGCTGGGGACAGGATCAATGGATAGGCAAAGGTTTTTTCGATCGCAGCAACCCATCTAATCCTTGCCAAACACTCAATCTATTTTATCTTGTCCTTGTAGTTCATGCAGAACGGACAGAGAATGGAAACTACGTTTAACAATCACAGAATAACAGGAAGGCGCACTGGACTGATTGCAGCGTGTTGCTGCCCATCCATGCGTCTGTCTGGTGGACTGTGCCCAAATATTTTATAAGGCGCTTGTAGGAGTGGGTGTGCGGAGTGGGGTGGATGTGTGGAGTGGGGTGGGTGTTCGGAGTGGGGTGGGTGTTCGGAGAGGGGTGAGTGTGCGGAGTGGGGTGGGTGTTCGGAGTGGGGTGGGTGTTCGGAGAGGGGTGAGTGTGCGGAGTGGGGTGGGTGTTCGGAGTGGGGTGGGTGTTCGGAGAGGGGTGAGTGTGCGGAGTGGGGTGGGTGTCCGGAGAGGGGTGAGTGTGCGGAGTGGGGTGAGTGTGTGGAGTGGGGTGGGTGTTCGGAGAGGGGTGAGTGTGCGGAGTTGGTGGGTGTTCGGAGTGGGGTGGGTGTGCGGAGTGGTGTGGGTGCTCAAAGTGGGATGGGTGTGCGGAGTGGGGTGGGTGTTCGGAGAAAGGTGAGTGTGCAGAGTGGGATGGGTGTGCGGAGTGGGGCGGGTGTGAGATACCAGATGCTGAATTTAATGTACCCAAAAATGATTTAATTAAAAGAACTCACATTTCGCTTTCTGTCTCTTCTTAGAAGACGGATGCCACCGAATTTCCATGGTCTCAGTGTCCAAAAAGAAGAAGCGTTTAAAGTGTCGACTGCTAGACCGAATCTTCAGCAATTCGGTGCCGTCGCGCATGTAGTTGACGCAATCGGGCGCTGGTTAATGGCATTAAGGAAAAGGGGCAGCACAGTAAAATACTCGTATTCTTTCGCAAAAAAGGCGACACACAGCATCTTTTATGACCCGCGGTATACCGGCTAGTTTATGGTTTATAAGATTCTGGACACAGTTGTTAGCAATTAGGTAAAGCAAAATAAATGTACGAAGACAGGGTGCTGTGTCACATGCCCGGACGAAGGACTACAATGAAGGGATAGTGATAAAAGGATCGTGATTAAGGGATCATGATCAAGGGATTGTGATCAAGGGATAGTGAGTGACGAAGGGATAGTGATGAAGGGATAGTGATGAAGGGATAGTGATGAAGGGATAGTGATGAAGGGATAGTGAAGAAGGGACCGTGATGAAGGGATTGTGATGAAGGGATAATGATGAATGAAGGGATTGTGATGAAGGGAGAGTGATGAAGGGATTGTGATGAAGACTTTATGATAAAGGGATTGTGATGAAGGGATAGTGTTGAGGGGATAGTGATGAAGGGATTGTGATGAAGGAAGAGTGATGAAGGGATTGTGATGAAGAATTAGTGATGAAGGGATAAGGCGCGGCGCTAATGCTGAAGCAATATCTGGTCGATAATGCCCACATAAACCCCAATACAACATCCGCACATATAACTACTAAAAACTCGGTTCAGCCTGTCAGACAAGAATGATAATCAAAGTCTTTCGGGATAGCCGCTGTCACAATATCCGCGAGTGGGAGGCGGCTAGCGTTCGATGTATGCATTAACATCGGGAGCCAACCGCCGTATCGCTATACTGCCTACATTATAATATCACAATACATTATCGATTAGCGGCAGAGCCTTCAAGCTGCAAATCTTCCGTCTCGGACGCGGCCCCCGCTATCCGCACTAAAAAATCATCATTTTTGTCCCCGGGCCAGCCAAGTCTATTTATTTAGCTGTCTGCCCTTCTATCCATCAATGTTTTAAAGTACTTTTGTGGGGATGAGCGAACTCGACTGCGTTATGTCAAGTTAACTCAGGACCATCTTTATGAGTAAAAAGTTTTTTCAGTGAGTGAGTGAGTTAGTGAATAAATGAGTAAATGAGTAAGTGAGTGAGTGAGTGAATGAATGAGTGAGTGAGTAAGTGAATGAATGAGTGAGTGAATGTGTATGTGAGAATGAGTGAGTAAATGAGTAAGTGAATGAGTGAATGAGTGAGTGAATGAGTGAGTCAGTGAGTGAGTGAGTAAGTGAATGAGTGAGTCAGTGAGTGAGTGAGAATATGTAAATGAGTAATGGCGCAAGTAAAAGGTAAGCTGTTAATTACATAAAAGTTTCCAAAAGCTGAACTCCAGCGAACAGATAAAAACGGGAATTTATTGAACTTTAGAGCCCACTTTGCTCGGTGGAGATCTTATCTTAAAAATTTGCCTGAGAAAATCGCTCCAAAACGAATTCGAGTTTCAAAAAGCTGTCACGCCTAAAACCCCCTCATCGACTTCTACCCCGTGTCCCAGACTCCTTCCTCATCTCGCCAAGATGGGGATTTCCGCGCCAACGAACTTCCCGGTTGGCTGAGTCAATAAAACGCGCGCATATAAAAGTGCGGACGCCGCGGGAAGAAAGGCGAAGGCTAAAAATGGGAGGAAAAAAACGAAAGACTCTCCCGACCGGGCTGATCTTATCTACGGTTGCTATGCCATCCTTCCTGATATCTTTTCAGGGTCATCCATTCCGCAGAAATTTTCTTTCAAGTCTTGAGTTCTCTTTTTCTTCAAAAAATTGACTTTGCTCAATTCCGTTAGATTTGAGTCTCCCCTGTCAGTTCAAAAAACGATCGCTTATACTCGCAGCTGTCTACCCAGCAAGACTACTCAGATGACCTAATCTAGAAGAGTAGCTGTCTACCCAGCAAGACTACTCAGATGCCTAATCTAGAAGAGTAGCTGTCTACCCAGCAAGACTACTCAGATGCCTAATCTAGAAGAGTAGCTGTCTACCCAGCAAGACTACTCAGATGACCTAATCTAGAAGAGTAGCTGTCTACCCAGCAAGACTACTCAGATGACCTAATCTAGAAGAGTAGCTGTCTACCCAGCAAGACTACTCAGATGACCTAATTTAGAAGAGTAGCTATCTACCCAGCAAGACTACTCAGATGACCTAATCTAGAAGAGCAGCTGTCTACCCAGCAAGACTACTCAGATGACCTAATCTAGAAGAGTAGCTGTCTACCCAGCAAGACTACTCAGATGACCTAATCTAGAAGAGTAGCTGTCTGCCCAGCAAGACTACTCAGATGACCTAATCTAGAAGAGTAGCTGTCTACCCAGCAAGACTACTCAGATGACCTAATCTAGAAGAGCAGCTTTCTACCCAGCAAGAATACTCAGATGACCTAATCTAGAAGAGTAGCTGTCTACCCAGCAAGACTACTCAGATGACCTAATCTATAAGAGCAGCTTTCTACCCAGCAAGACTACTCAGATGACCTAATCTAGAAGAGTAGCTGTCTACCCAGCAAGACTACTCAGATGACCTAATCTAGAAGAGTAGCTGTCTACCCGATAATAATCTACTCAAATAAGCAGAGAACACTGGTCAAATATCGAAGCTCTACTCACCATCGATAACGCGAATTCCCTTGTCAAAGGACGATGAAAGAAATGACACAGATTTTTTTTGTGTTGGCGTTGGAGATGAGACACTGCTGCCTCCGCTACCAGGGTCTTGACACTGCGACTTCAACAGGCCTTGAAGTTTGCCTGTACGAGCTTGAGCTATTGGAGTTGATGATGATGTTGAAGCTGATGGAGTACCTAAAGCATCTGCCATGTCGTTGCCATTGCCATTTGCATCCATCATTTGTGAACTTGAGTAGTCAATTTGTTTAGCTCTGATACTTTATAGCTTAAGAATTTTAGGATAGACAATTAAGAATCCATAATCAGGTCAAGCAAGATACAATCTATATTGATTAATTGCTGACAAAATTTTCCAAGTAGACTGAAAAAAGGTTTGAGGTATCATGACAATTACTTTTTCATATTTGTATATATAGATTCTAATATTAAATATTATTATAAAAATTTTGTCAAAAATATAAGATAGTTTGATACCTTAAAATTATTAAAATCCATACTTAGATTAAACTCAATCTATATAAGCCTATTATTTGTTTTACAAATTTATTATATTATTTAATTCTAATGTGTAATAAGCAAGAAGATATATATATATAGTAATATTTTAAATAAAAAAATTCAATAATTTTTTTTCAAATTAGCATTCTTTCAAAGACCTGGGTTTATAGGTTATAAAATGTTAAATTTTCAAGACATTTAAGAACTGATATTTGTTTGAAGAATTAAGTTTGAGATCATATGATAATGGCAAAAAATTAGCATACAGAAAATGGGCAAATGAGAAACCTAATGTTTTGCATATAAAACAATTCAATTTCAATATAATATAATATTGCTTATAACTTTTAATAGTGTATTGTATATTTAAAAAATATGTTGACTTTTAACATATAGACCCTAAAAATATTTAGGCCTATTAAATAAACTTAAAAAAGGCCTATAATAATTTGGCAAGCTATTCTATGAATCTGAAAAAAAACAAGTACATGATAATGTTAATAATTAAATATATTTATTTCTTTTTAAGAAACTATTTGTAGTTCTTTATTATTAATTTATTTTAATACAAATATATATTCTTTTATTTTCTCCTCATAAATATCTTTTACCTTGGCACTATTTTTAAATCAAGATTAGATCAATGAGATCAAAATATTTATTGAATACAGGATTCAGAGCATCAAAGATCTGGTGCAATACTTAATCTAATAGTATTATTAAATGTTTATAAATTTAATCAAGAAAAATAGGCACTTAATAACAAAAAATCTAAAAGTGCTTTAGGTTGTCAAAATCTTATTCCTATACAAGGCAAATAATATGAAACTTATTGAATTTTCTGTAGTTTTTATACTTTTTTACTAATAATACATCATAGGACTAAGCATGTCAAAGTCTCACTTCGCTTACTTTTATGTATTGAATATAGAACAAAAAAATACATTTCTTACTTTTTGCGACACGAATGAGGAAAATATTGCCAATATAATACTGCATTCTTCTAATATTCTATATCTACCCAGCAGCTTACGCTTCTAATTAATATTTTTTAAAAAGATAAGTCCACGACCACATGATGTTTTTGTTACAATTCAATTCATTAGAAGAAAACTTGAATTCTTGCTATCTTGAAGTCTAAAATCAAGAAAAAGATATTGCCTGGCCTTTCAAGGAACTTTTAAGCTTGCCAGTAGCTTCTAAAGCTGTCAGCTGACGCCGGCGGCGGGAAAAGTGAGAAGTGAGCTTATTCGTAGAATATATAGCTTTAGATTTTACCGCGCAAACTATAAATAAAGAAACAATTTTTTTTTAATTTATTTACTTACGCTTGTTTCATGTCACACACAAACCTGTAAGAAAACTACTAAAAAATTATCTGCAAAGCTTTGGTTTGTGATAGTTCTAATAATAATAAATCAGTATTAACTTTTATCAATTGAATAATTCCTTTCAAGCGACTCGAACTGAGAACTGAACTTGGTACTTCTCTCAACGTGTGCATGATCAACGATCTTAAGATGCATGGTTTAGTTGTATTTCATTCTATTTCTCGAACTATGTTTTGATAAATAGAGAAAGAAGGACTGCTGAAACCTATTTTTATTAGGCGAAAGCTTTTGCATGTTTGGTTAACAAACAGCAAAAGTTATTCTCTAAAGGTAAAAAATTCTTAATCTGATATAATGAGGCCAGCAAATGTTGCTAGCCCTGAAAACTGTGCCCAGACTGGTAGAATTGATCCCAATCAAGTAAGTGACGATTGGGAACCACCGCGTTCGGCCAGAGATCACCAGTTGGAGACTGCATATCACCAAGCCTTATGGGATGCTTTGACCTGGATTAAAGCATGTACTGGCAAGAAGCAACCCCAGGAACAACAAAGACCATTTCAAATCGGCGAATTTCGCAGAGAACTTAGCGATGGCGTACAACTTTGCGAGTAAGTTGCATCAAATTTGCTCATTTATATTTAAATATTTTCCCCACGTGGATATAATTACATGACACGTTTTAAAGTATTCTGCAGATCGAGGTAAGCACCGTAATTATATGCATCCCCTTCCGCCCTTTCTTCAGGCTACTAAACGCTTTAAAGCCAGGAAGTATAAAACGGATTAACCGGCTTAAGATTAGCCTAGCCGCAGGACTGGTAAGAATTATTTTGAGGCGCAGTTTGCATCGATTTTTTGTGCCTTTACGTTTGTAACAAGAATTTGGAAAATCAAACTAATTTTTATGCAGTAGGCTTCGAGCTGGTGATTGACCAACTTCAATAACTGTTTGAATATCTTAGTCTAAGATGAGATAAAAGAGAATGGAGGGAGAGGAATAAGAGCAGAGAAGCTCCCAGAGTTCATTTTACTCGTATATATTAACGAGACACACTTGGCTGGTTAGAAATTTTTTGTAGACAGAGAAAGTTTATAATGGCTGAAAGGAGGTGAGCAGGTGCGTCAGAAAGATCCAACATACATTTATAGCTTGAGCGTGTTGCGAAGCGAAGGGCGTATCAAATTAAGTGTCTAATGAGCGCTTGAGCCGGCTGCGTCTTGCATGGCTAAATTTTAACATCGAATTTGAATCGGCATGAGTTCATTTCACAATCTCTTGCAGTGTGAGGCAGAGGGAGAGGCAGAGGGATAGACAGAGGGAGAGGCAGAGGGAGAGGCAGAGGGATGGGCAGAGGGAGGGGCAGAGAGAGAGGCAGAGGGAGAGGCAGAGGGAGAGGCAGAGGGATAGGCAGAGGGATAGACAGAGGGAGAGGCAGAGGGATAAGCAGAGGGAGAGGCAGAGGGAGAGGCAGAGGGAGAGGCAGAGAGAGAGAGGCAGAGAGAGAGGCAGAGAGAGAGAGGCAGAGAGAGAGAGACAGAGGGAGAGGCAGAGGGATGGGCAGAGGGAGGGGCAGAGAGAGAGGCAGAGGCAGAGGCAGAGGGAGAGGCAGAGGGAGAGGCAGAGGGATAGGCAGAGGGATAGACAGAGGGAGAGGCAGAGGGAGAGGCAGAGGGAGAGGCAGAGGGATAGGCAGAGGGAGAGGCAGAGGGAGAGGCAGAGAGAGAGAGGCAGAGGGAGAGGCAGAGAGAGAGAGAGAGAGGCAGAGGGAGAGGCAGAGAGAGAGAGAGAGAGGCAGAGGGAGAGGCAGAGAGAGAGACAGAGGGAGGGGTAGAGAGAGAGGCAGAGGGATAGACAGAGGGAGAGGCAAAGGGATAGACAGAGGGAGGGGTAGAGAGAGAGGCAGAGGGATAGACAGAGGGAGAGGCAGAGGGATAGACAGAGGGAGAGGCAGAGGGAGAGGCAGAGGGAGAGGCAGAGGGAGAGGCAGAGGGAGAGGCAGAGGGATGGGCAGAGGGAGAGGCAGAGGCAGAGGCAGAGGGAGAGGCAGAGGGAGAGACAGAGGGAGAGGCAGAGGGACGGGCAGAGAGAGAGGCAGAGGCAGAGGGATAGGCATCTGCTGAAGCAGAGACTGAGTGATGTATAAAGGACTAGGATTAGGTAATAATGAGATTGCATGCGGGCTATTACACAATATACTTGCCCAAACACAGCACCCACTAAGCCAAGGAGAAAAATTCTCTCTTTAACAAAACATGCACCAGCCTGGCTGAATCCGCAATTCAAAGCAAAGCAGAGACAATTAGAATAAAAGAAGACTTTCCAGAGGTCTGTCTGTCTGTGAGAGCGGTTTATTGCTCAAAGTTGGCCAGAAAAAGACAGTGAGAAGAGAAAACTAGATCGTACAGCCTAAGCACGGCTTCAGCAGCCGAAGAATTTAGATAACAGTTTTTGAGCACTCCGCTGTCCGTACGGAGAACTTTCTCTGCATGAAATCTGTTGCTTGTAAAAAATATTATTATCTATACTTCTAGGTTTAATCTCAGCTGTGACCTACTGTGCATTGGCTTAAAATAAAATACTGCATTTTTCTGTATGCATTCAGCTACCAAACCAGATCATTCTAACGCTTAGAAGTGCACAAGGCATGGAAAATTAGAGAAAAATTCTAGAAAGTTTCAAACATTTCTTTGATCATAAAAATGTTTTACAACGAAGTCATTGGTATTTTTTATGTGCTATGGTGTACGGTACATTATAGCTTTAGAGTAGCATGAGAGTGCTGTGAGGGGAGATGAGGGGGCAGATGAGAGGGGAGATGAGAGGGGAGATGAGAGGGGAGATGAGGGGGAAGATGAGAGGGGAGATCTGGGAGATGAGAGGGGAGATGAGAGGAGAGATGAGGGGGAGATGAGAGGGGAGATGAGAGAGGGGATGAGGGGGGAGATGGAGAGGGGAGATGAGATGAGAGGGGAGATGTGGCGGCATTAAGGGAAGGTTGATTCTTTATTCATTTTAAATTTAAAATAAAAAACTCCATTCGATTTGTCTGGACTAAAGAAACAGAAATATTCTCTGAACTCTACTAAAAGTAGAAACACATGAATTTTATTAAGTTTCAGTCTAACTCAAAGAAAGCGATGCATTTACATGGAAATAAAAAAGCTTGGCAACCATTGCAGGACAATTTGACAGTTTTCATCAGTGCATGTCAAAGCACGTTTGGCCAATCAAGACTGTCAATTTTTGAAATTGCGGATGTTGTTGAAGATATTTCTGAGAGATTTCTACCGTAAGTATTGTTTGCAATCAATGATTGGTTGTTAGGCATCTAATGATTCTCTCAGACACCTGTCTGAAGCATCTACTACTTCTCTCAGACCCTGTCTGAAGCATCTACTTCTCTCAGACCCTGTCTGAAGCATCTACTTCTCTCAGACCCTGTCTGAAGCATCTACTACTTCTCTCAGACACCTGTCTGAAGCATCTACTACTTCTCTCAGACACCTGTCTGAAGCATCTAATTCTCTTCAGACACATGTCTGAAGCATCTAATTCTCTTCAGACACATGTCTGAAGCATCTAATTCTCTTCAGACACATGTCTGAAGCATCTAATTCTCTTCAGACACACCTGCCTGAAGACAAACCAATCTGTGCACTACTAGCTTTGAATAGCAATTCCATCTATTCCACCCTAGCAACTTGCTACAAGTATCAAATTGCTTTTTATTCCAGGGAGGAAGCAGCCCGAGAAGACGAACGCAGGTGCAAAAAGGTAAGACAATTGACCCCCTATAAACATTTTTTACTATCATTTTATTTACGCCTCCAATGCTGCTTTTCTAACACCACGTGGGTAGGGCGTTCTTCTGCACAGGAAATGCTATGAAAGAGAAAACAAACTTACTGAATTAGGAAAGTATAGACAGAGCACACATGGCAGGCTTCTATTGTTGAATCGACCATTATTATGTGCAGGGAGGGTTGTCAGCCCTGAGAAATAACAACCCACCACACCCTTCTTACCTTCTCTCTTCTCTCTCTATCTCTCTCGTCTCGCCCACAATGCCAAAGCATTTCGGAGTCTATGACTCGATTCCTAAAAAAACTATTCGAGTACAGCATAAGCTGGCATGAGCACTTATAATACATTTAGTAGCCCCTATAACCAACCCAGAGCAAGACTCCTGAGCAAGGTTAGCTGTAGCCAATCCAACTTATGTGTATACTTACTGAGGAAATAGACAGCAGGGGGGAGGCCGCGGACACAGGGCAGAGCTACACAGTCGGTCAGAGGTGTATAAGCATACTCAGACCAAAGCGCAGGCATATTCAAGTGAGTCTCTCTCTGGCTAGCTGCGAGTGTCAACTGAGCTTCAAAGTTCATTCCTGGCCCAGGACTTGGACTCCATATAGCTCTCTCTCTCTCTCTCTCTCTCTGAATGTGTCAATCTTGACTAGCAAACTTGGTTTTAATTATCGATTGACGTTTAACTGAAAAGAAAGTTAATCATTCTCTCAGATTCTTGACTGCCTAGTGAGGCTTTACCGACTGCAGCAGCAGCAGCAGCAGCAGCAACTGCCTCAGCTATCATTAGAAGCGCTGCAAGTTGTCCTTGGAGAATCCGCCGCAGCAGTCACCAGTCCCGTTGATTCTACCGGTCGCCGACAGTCGCTAAGACCGAACAGTTCTGTAGAACCGGCAATTTCAGCAGTCAGCGCTGCCGAGGCTGCAGACATGGCCAGGAGGCAAGCTGAGAGTAGCAAACAGCAGCAGCAGCAACAAAGGCGTTCCGTCAACAGCTTTGATGATGATGACGATGATGCTGGATGGTTGGAGGTGAGTTAATGAAGCTTCTCAGTCTGAGTAAACTCAGTCGCCGAGGAAACCAGTCTCTGGGTAACCTAGTCCCTAAGTAACCTAGTCCCTGAGTAATCTAGTCCTTGGATACCCTAGTCTCTGAGTAACCTAGTCCCTGAGTAACCTAGTCCCTGAGTAACCTAGTCCCTGAGTAACCTAGTCCCTGAGTAACCTAGTCCCTGAGTAACCTAGTCCCTGAGTAACCTAGTCCCTGAGTAACCTAGTCCCTGAGTAACCTAGTCCCTGAGTAACCTAGTCCCTGAGTAACCTAGTCCCTGAGTAACCTAGTCCCTGAGTAACCTAGTCCCTGAGTAACCTAGTCCCTGAGTAACCTAGAATCTGGATACCCTTGTCCCTGAGTAACTTAGTCTCTGAGTAACCAGTCCCTGAGTAACCAGTTTCTAAAACGCTGGGCCCTGGGTAGCAATACGCAGCCCATGTAGCAAGACAGTCCATGCGGTTCAGCATCGCCACTAGCTACTTCAAGTCTCCCACTTGCCGAACCCTCCTACAGTCTCTGAGCAACTGGAAGGAGAAGCGTCGAAGGTCGCTGCACAACTCGCTGCCCCGTCTCAACCTTGTCGAGGAGCTTCGTCGGGCTGATGAAGAAGCCGAGACTGAAGCGGCCACCACCGAGGCCAAAGAAAAAAATCGACCGCTGGCTCAGCGAATGCAGCAAAGGTGGGAGCAAAGTTTTAATTCTAAGAATAACTCACACCTGTACAGGTACAAGAGTTCCAAAGAAATTTGCTCCAATTCATCCTGGACCGTCTCATATTTTATTGAATGTCTCTCTTTAGCCTGCCTAACATCTGAAGCGACTGTCTGTCTCCAGCCTGATTCGTCTTAACTCATCTGTGAGTGATTTGTCTCCATCCTGATTCGTCTTAACTCATCTGTGAGTGATTTGTCTCCATCCTGATTCGTCTCAACTCATCTGTGAGTGATTTGTATCCATCCTGACTCGTCTCAACTCATCTGTGAGTGATTTGTCTCCATCCCGATCCGTCACAACTCATCTGTGAGTGATTTGTCTCCATCCCGATCCGTCACAACTCATCTGTGAGTGATTTGTCTCCATCCCGATCCGTCACAACTCATCTGTGAGTGATTTGTCTCCATCCCGATCCGTCACAACTCATCTGTGAGTGATTTGTCTCCATCCTGATTCGTCTTAACTCATCTGTGAGTGATTTGTATCCATCCTGACTCGTCTCAACTCATCTGTGAGTGATCTCTCTCCATCCCGATCCGTCACAACTCATCTGTGAGTGATTTGTCTCCATCCTGACTCGTCTCAACTCATCTGTGAGTGATCTCTCTCCATCCCGATCCGTCACAACTCATCTGTGAGTGATTTGTCTCCATCCTGACTCGTCTCAACTCATCTGTGAGTGATCTCTCTCCATCCCGATCCGTCACAACTCATCTGTGAGTGATTTGTCTCCATCCTGATTCGTCTTAACTCATCTGTGAGTGATTTGTCTCCATCCTGATTCGTCTTAACTCATCTGTGAGTGATTTGTCTCCATCCTGACTCGTCTCAACTCATCTGTGAGTGATCTCTCTCCATCCCGATCCGTCACCACTCATCTGTGAGTGATCTCTCAAACCGCAGAGCCAAGAGCGTTAACGGTGTTGAATCCGAGTCAGAAGACGAGATTTTCGAGCCGCAACTTGAAGCAAAATCTGCTTCTACTTTAAGATTCGAAACAGACAACAGACAGGAAGACTCAAGACTCGATAAAGAGCAAGACAGTATCAAGGACTGCGGCTCTAGTCGACTAGCATCAAAGGCTAATGCCCAAGACGATTTGAAAAGTTACAACGGAAAATCTTCGCCATTAAATGACAAGCAAAGCCAACCAAAGCGATCAGATGAAGCATCGAGCAGACTTCAAGCTGGAGGTGCGAGGCTCCAGTTTTCAAAGAAGCCGCCAGCACCGCAACCGCCAACGCAGCAGCAGCAGCAGCAGCAGCAACAGCAGCAACGGAAGCAGCATCAGCCACCTCCACCGCCGCCACCACCGCCGCTAAAGCCAAAACCGCAAGCAGCAACGACTCCGGTGACTTCGGCTCCAGCGGTGGACACTGCAGCAACTCTGTCAGCTCGCGAGCGCCTGTTTCTAAGCAACGGAGACGGTCAACAACAGCATCGAAGTCGGCTTCAGCAGCGACAGCAGCAGCCTTTAGTGAGAAGTCGCAGCACAGATGCTTTGGACGCCACGCCATCGGATGATGTAGTTGCAGATCAAGCAGACGACAGCAGAGTGTCCTACTACGGCGGTGCTCGCAGAACCAGCCCGGAGCCAAGACAGCAGCGGCATGTTCGGCAAATTAAATCTGAGTTCGAGCCTCTGGCTACCAGCAACTTCAGTTCAGCTACGAGAGTTGTGCAGCAGATGCAGCCAGTCGCCAGTCAGCAGTCAGTGCCAGATCCGATGCCAGGGAATCAGTCTGCAACACCTAGGGCTGTCAAGGTAATTTTTGCATCATATTTTATTTTACTTATTTCAAAGCACATTCATTTGAGAGGAGCTGTAAGGCAATTTAGTGTATTACAGGTAGAAGTGCGCATGTAATTAGGTTTGCACGGAACTGGTTAATTAATAATTAACAGTACCAAGCTTACCTTTAAAAAACAAGACTATGCATGCCCAGATGTAATAAAAAGTTTTTAATTATTGAAGCTAAGGAAATAAAAAGCTCCTTTGAAATCGAAGGCCTTTTATTATAGCTATAAATTGTACTTTTGCCAAATAAACAAATTGGCTCATAATTAATATAGTAACTACTTTAAGGTTGCGCGTGTACTACTCACGCAGACTTTATTTCCTCATATATTAATTCATTTTACCATTTGATGTTGGTCCATCAGTTCACAGGCGCCAATGAAGAGGTAAAGAAAATGATTTTTTAAACCTGCTTTTTATCTTATAAATCAAACGGTTGATTGGTTGCTTTGATTAAATGCGCTACTTTTAATCACGTGTCAGTTTAGATTGGTGATAGGTATTTACACAAGGACTTACATGAGTAATCTACACGGGAATTATCAATACAATTACGATAATAAATCATTCTAAAAATGTATTTTAAACACAAAAACAAAAAATGTAATTCAGTAGCTAGACATACAGTAGCCAAATAAAATTTGTACATCGAAGTATTGAAAAAAGTTTCATTTAGACGTAGCTATTGAATAAATTTGGATTTAAAAGACTCCCGTTAAAATAACTGAGACCATGCAATAAACAATAACATACTCATAAGTCAGTGTAGGTGGTTGATCACTGCATCATTCAGTTTAGTAATCACTGAAATTTTTGCTGGTAATATTATACCAAAAAATCACCAATCAAAACATAAAAATTTCTGTGCCGTACCTTCATGATGATTACTCCGAATATCTATTTATATCTATTTTTGTTATAATCTCTTGCAACGTGTATATTCACTTATCAAGTACGCTCTTTGTTTTTTATAACAAATATTATGCTTAGCTAGCTATACTATATTGATAGAATTAATTTTATATTAAAAAAATCTGTAATTACTGCTGATGGGAAATATTTTGAGGAGAAATAGTGTTACATAAAATATCTGCCTTGATGAATGAGTAAACTTTACACTATTTTGGCGTCGGTGATTTAACGCGATAATTTAAATAATTAACGAGCCTGTCCGTTGGATTAACGGGCCTCTTTGTGTTATATTTAGTCTTAAAAATTAAAACTTCAGTATTTAAACATCTGCAGAATAATTAACAAGTTTCGTCGTTATAATAATTACGAGTATTCAAATCTATTTATCGGATAGGTTGTGAATTAATTAGTGCTTCGCAATTAATAAAAAGATATATACATTAATTTGAAGCTGGGTGTGAAATAAATAATAGATTGCATTACTAAACAATATTATATTAAGTATTTGAGTTCCTTACCGCACTTCATTCATGTATAGATACACATAGATGTAGTCGACAACTAGTAGGCATCAGTGCAATATTGATTTCTGACACAAAACCTTTCTTGTACAAATTTTTAATAGTTTTTATAAACGCATTTCAAATATCGCAGCACGTACCACTGCGAGCGGTCAACAATCCTTTGATGTTCAGCGCTGAACAAACTGATTTGATGCGCAAGTCCTTGTCAGCAAAAGACTCGGCCGAGCCTGATGCTTTTCGGGTGAGTTTGTTGGCATAAATAGAGTGACTTGGTGCTGGTTGCAGGGAGTGACTAGATTCATTGAAGCTTCTTGCAGGGAGTGACTAGATTCATTGATGCTGGTTGCAGGGAGTGACTAGATTCATTGATGCTGGTTGCAGGGAGTGACTAGACTCATTGATGCTGGTTGCAGGGAGTGACTAGACTCATTGATGCTGGTTGCAGGGGTGACTAGACGATCACTGATGCTGCTTTCAGGGAGTGACTAGATTCATTGATGCTGGTTGCAGGGGTGACTAGACGATCACTGATGCTGCTTGCAGGGAGTAACTAGACTCATTGATGCTGGTTGCAGGGAGTGACTAGATTCATTGATGCTGGTTGCAGGGAGTGACTAGACTCATTGATGCTGGTTGCAGGGAGTGACTAGATTCACTGATGCTGCTTGAAGGGAGTGACTAGATTCACTGATGCTGGTTGCAGGGAGTGACTAGACTCACTGATGCTGGTTGCAGGGAGTAACTAGACTCATTGATGCTGGTTGCAGCGAGTGACTAGATTCATTGATGCTGGTTGCAGGGAGTGAATAGATTCATTGATGCTGGTTGCAGGGAGTGAATAGATTCATTGATGCTGGTTGAAGGGAGTGACTAGATTCATTGATGCTGGTTGCAGGGAGTGAATAGATTCATTGATGCTGGTTGCAGCGAGTGAATAGATTCACTGATGCTGGTTGCAGCGAGTGACTAGATTCACTGATGCTGGTTGCAGGGAGTGACTAGACTCATTGATGCTGGTTGCAGCGAGTGACTAGACTCATTGATGCTGGTTGCAGGGAGTGACTAGATTCATTGATGCTGGTTGCAGGGAGTGACTAGATTCATTGATGCTGGTTGCAGGGAGTGACTAGACTCATTGATGCTGGTTGCAGGGAGTGACTAAACTCATTGATGCTGGTTGCAGGGGTGACTAGACGATCACTGATGCTGCTTTCAGGGAGTGACTAGATTCATTGATGCTGGTTGCAGGGGTGACTAGACGATCACTGATGCTGCTTGCAGGGAGTAACTAGACTCATTGATGCTGGTTGCAGGGAGTGACTAGACTCATTGATGCTGGTTGCAGGGAGTGACTAGATTCATTAATGCTGGTTGCAGGGAGTGACTAGATTCACTGATGCTGCTTGAAGGGAGTGACTAGATTCACTGATGCTGGTTGCAGGGAGTGACTAGACTCACTGATGCTGGTTGCAGGGAGTGACTAGATTCACTGATGCTGCTTGCAGGGAGTGACTAGACTCACTGATGCTGCTTACAGGGAGTGACTAGATTCACTTATGCATGCTAAACCTCTTCTCTACAGAGTATATCAAATGGGGTTGACCTCCCCGGAGCAAGAGACCTGCAGCAACCATATCTGCCGCCCCAGAAGCAGCAGCAGCAGCAGCAGCAGCAGCAGCAACTGCAGCAATCTTTTCTTCAACCGTCTAATGTCGGTTTAATGAAGATTCTACAGAATCGAGCGCTATTGGAGCAGCATCAGGAGCAGAGGCACAATAGACATCTGTGAGTCTGCGAGCTTTGCTCATTCAATTGTAATGACTGTTAAAATACGCCACTTTATTCGCTTAACCACATCTCGACAGCTGTGTGCATCTTTAAATAAAAATAAAAATATTTGTGGCAGCCCGAAAATGCGTCTGAAAAATATAGTTTGCAAAACGTGGGAAAGCAGCACAATGGATATTACCATGAAAATGGCGTTCGCTACGGAAAATCGTAAATACATTGGTTATAAATAGATAATCAAGTTGACGCGATGAGTTTGTGAGTGAATGAGATGCAGTGTGAGGCATACAGTCAGTCAGTCAGTCAGACAAACAGACAGACAGACAGACAGACAGACAGACAGACAGACAGACAGACAGACAGACAGACAGACAGACAGACAGACAGACAGACAGACAGACAGACAGACAGACAGACAGACATACAGACAGACATACAGACAGACATACAGACAGACAGACAGACAGACAGAGAGACAGACAGACAGACAGACATACAGACAGACATACAGACAGACAGACAGACAGACACTAAGACAGACAGATAGACAGACAGACAGACACCCACACAGACAGACAGACAGACAGACACTAAGACAGACGGACAGACAGACACTAAGACAGACAGACAGACAGACAGACACTAAGACAGACAGACAGACAGACAGACAGACAGACAGACAGACAGACAGACAGACAGACACCCACACAGACAGACAGACAGACAGACAGACAGACAGACAGACAGACAGACAGACAGACAGACAGACAGACACCCACACAGACAGACAGACAGACAGACAGACAGACAGACAGAGAGGCAGGTAGGCACGCAGGCAGGCAGGCAGACGAAGGCAGATGCTATGCAGACTTACACGGTGGAGCTGTGCAACACCCAAAGCTTACAGTTGAGCGTAAAACCAATTTGCAACTCTCATAGTCAGGCCACTCTAAATAGATGCGAATTCCAGCTATCGAATTACTCAACCACGAGCAAATACTGATGAACATCCGGTCGGCCAGTTTGGGCTAGTATATAACTAGACCATCCATCCTGGCAGCCGGGTCCATGCAATGCTACATGCACACAGTTTTAAGAGAAATGGACGATGAGCTTGTGTCTTCCGCTGGATTTCCCACTTGCACGTGTCGTTGCACCTGCGATAGCGCGCACTACTCCGAGCAGGCATCGAGCGCCAATTCGGATAGGCCAGCAACCGATCAATCAGAGTCATTTGACGCTTTGATTGCCGATATGCGTAATTTCGTGCACGAACTGACTAAACTCGATGCCGACCTGCATTGCAGCCGGCGTCAGCAGTTGAAGCAGCGCAGCCGGTCGGCCGAGAGACGCGGCAACGACGCGTTCAACGACTACGATGACGACGTCGGCAACAACAACAAAGACAGGAACAAAGAGCCTCGAGAAGTTGCAACTCGCCGAGCTGCTGCGCTGGACGGTTCGCAGACTTTATCCCATCAGAAGCAGCAATATTTACCGCAGCAACAGACTACAAGGTAGGTTTGAAGACATTACTTAGTTTAAGTTTTGAGATTAAAATCTTCATCAAATGCTCTGTTAATAAGCTTTTTTAATAATCCAAGAATTTTATAATATCAGCTCTCATTAAAAGTTTGTGAGATGCGTCTAAACAGCGATTTAACTTGGCGACCAGGAAATGACGTTTTAATCGCGAATTCTGAAGGCCCTATTGACTTTTCAGTGCTTTTCATCAACAACTTGGCTGATTTGCGATTGTAGTATGTTTAGCAGTACGTTTAAGAATAACTGAGTGATTCTGCAAGACATCATTCGCATCTTTTGATTATTTGCAATGTTTCTACCATCTCTCTACCAGACATTCGGCCGAATGGGATCCAAAATTTGGTGGTCCCGCGCACTTGCGAGCGGTGCAGCAGCAGCAGCAGCAGCAGCACCCAGTGTCGCATCAGGTTGTGGTCAAAGATTCACGGATGAGGGTGGCTGCAGCGCCTACGGCAACCATGACTGTGGGCAGGCAACCGCGCCAGCTGCAGAACCATCCCCCGATCCAGCAGCAGCAGCAGCAGCAGCAGCAGCAGCATATTCCTGCAGCCAGAGGCACAGCTGCCGCTCGTGGTCCGTTGCCGCCGCCGCCTTTGCCACCGAGAGGCGCACCGGATCCGGTGGTCGGCAGTCGGACAAACGGAGGCTGGAACAATGGGGTCGGCAGCCGCGGTCAGCAGCAGCAAGTGAGCAGCCGGCAGTTGTGCTCCCACTGTCGTCAAGAGTTGGGTAAGAATCAGTTTTTTATATTTGTTGAAATTGATGGAGATTTGAATATAGCTATTGCCTAAATCGGTTTTAAAATTCATACAAAATAACTTGTACCAATCAGAGACCTTTGTACCAATCAGAGACCTTTGTACCAATCAGAGACCTTTGTACCAATCAGAGACCTTTGTACCAATCAGAGACATTTGTACCAATCAGAGACCTTTGTGCCAATCAGAGACCTTTGTACCAATCAGAGACCTTTGTACCAATCAGAGACCTTTGTACCAATCAGAGACCTTTGTACCAATCAGAGACCTTTGTACCAATCAGAGACCTTTGTACCAATCAGAGACCTTTGTACCAATCAGAGACCTTTGTACCAATCAGAGACCTTTGTACCAATCAGAGACCTTTGTACCAATCAGAGACCTTTGTACCAATCAGAGACCTTGGTACCAATCTGTGCAAAGCTCAAATTTGTTCTGCTATCTTATATTTATAGCTGTTGACCTTAAACCATGCACGTACCGCGTGATCACTGTCAAAATGCTGTCAAGATGCAATTGGACAAAACGTAAATTACCACACTTTTCCGCCTCTGGGATTTCTACCAACTACACAGGCTCGGGAGCAGCGATGGCCATCGAGACGCTGCAGCTGTTCTATCACGTGAAATGCTTTCGCTGCAGCGTCTGCAACACCCCGCTTGGCAACGGCAGCTCCGGTGCGGACGTTCGAGTCAGACGCGATCAGCTGCACTGCCCCAGCTGCTTCAGCTCAGACGAAGGTATCTCCTGCATCAATCTTGGTCCCGTGTGATAACTGACCTTTAGTGCCTAACCAACATTGTTTGAGTTCCTAACACTAATCTGTGGCTCTGGTTGTGCACGCTTTCCTTTTTACTCACTTGGCAATAACTTTAACTATGAAGGTCTATCTGCATACTAACACTTTATTAACACTGGTGCTGCGCATGCGTATTAAAACTGTAGTTTCAATACTGTTTAACCATTTCCTGCGATTCGGTTCACTGTGTCTCTTAGCTCCACAAGCCTGCATGCAGAATTAGGGTTTAACATGTGCAATACAATTAAGAAGAGTTTTGTGTAACTGTATCTCAACGCATTAATTCAATAGACGTTGATTTGCACGGGTGAAAGACACGCCGAATTAGAATTAGTGCTGATTCACCAACATAAGCAATATTCGTACGATAAATTTAAATTAAGAGATACAAAATGCGCTTTTTTCTTACTTACGCATTCATTCTCGGTTGTGGTTTTGGTGTTGTTTATCTTTGAAGACAGCAGGTAAGTGTCAAATTTTCATTGCTGGTTTTTCCTCTCTGATTTCCTTTTAACTTCTTTTTTGTTTGAGTCAGTACCCTACTTCTGTGCGAGTACATCAGGCACAAGGCACAAAAAAGGATTAAATGTACATTCGCTAGTCAGGTTTAGCTTAAATGTACACTCCTGCCATTCTTCCGGCGCAATGAAGATTAAATGTACATTCGCTAGTCAGGATAGCTTAAATGTACAGTGGGAGAAGTGCACACTCGCTAGTCGCATTGATTGGAAGTAATTTTCAGCTTTAATAGAAATATTTGCAACTAACAAACAATTTATCTAACACTGCACATATACGCTGCACTTAATCACGTCTTTCTCTTACATATAACCAGCTCCTGCTTTTTTCACGCTTCTCCTAACCATTTTAGTTCCGCGAGGAACTTTACCTGGGCCGAGCTGACATGCTTCAAGCTGACAAGCTGGCGTTAAAGTTTGACGCGACCGTCAAGACCTCAAATTGTTCGTTGTAGATTAACATAAACTTTTTGACATGAAATTAACCGCTGATTTCACACAATAAATACAGTAACACGCCTCACACCATGTTAGCAATTTTGCACTGTTCTCTGTTTTCCGCAACATTGCGCGCACCGTTTAACTTGGTCAACTGAAACAGAAGGTCTGCACTGGCGAGATGGATAGCTTTTCAGATCGGAATTTTGAATCGCAAATGAAGCAAGCAAGAGTTTATGGTTGTATTCATTTGTTAAAATCAAATATGGATTTTGTACAAAGATTTGCTTTCTGAATGAGGTTTCTTTTGCAATTTAGAAGTCCGGAAGGAGTGTAAGAAAATGTTTAGCAGAACCAAACGCAATACCTTTTTTGTTTTGAGTTGAGAAATTAAAAACGCCATTTTCTGTAATGCATATTCTTTCGGTAAAGCCTGCATCCTAAAATTTCCAACAAAATTCGGTTTCCTGTCCATCTACCTAAGTAGTCCTTGGTGAGATACGCGAGTGAAGCGCAGTCCCGATCTCTACTTCAGACGTCCATGATGCCAATGTATTGGGGTTCTCCAGCTATTTTAATGACACTCACTGTCCAACCCGGCATAAAGCACTGCTGTATTTGTACAGAACTGCTTTATTCGTCTCATTTTTTCTTCAGGACAAAAATTCAGCTGCGTTTGACAGTCTGATTTGGAGCTCGAGGCAAACCGACTCGAGGGCAGGACCAGCCACCGCGATCCCTGCTCACTGCCTTCGCTTCAATGCTTTAATCGGATTTTCTTTCCAATAAAAATTGCTCGAATTGTAATACTTGCCAGCAGTAGACAAGTACGAGTGTGTTCTGTGCAAAGAGTTGTTATAACGGCATTTTAGGCTCACACTATACGATAACTTCCTGCGAATCATATTCATATTAAACTTTCTTCAACACATCATCAGACAGTTTATCATTGAATGGCGTTCGTTGTTTCATGCTCATTAACTCTACTACTTATCAATAGTAGCAAGCGTAAATATACAGGCAAATACACGCCACGCAGAGAGTCGGGACTGCGAATTCTAAGTTTAGATCAGGCGCCTGACTGACTCACTGACTGCCTATTGACTCTTATAAACAATACGTGGCTTAGCGCACGGACATGCTGTCCCCTTCTGTTCCCTTCTGTCCCCCTCTGTCCCCTTCTGTCCCCTTCTGTTCTCTTCTGTCCCCTTCTGTCCCCTTCTGTTCTCTTCTGTCCCCTTCTGTCCCCTTCTGTCCCCTTCTGTCCCCTTCTGTTCTCTTCTGTCCCCTTCTGTCCCCTTCTGTTCCCTTCTGTCCCCTTCTGTCCTCTTGTGTCCCCTTCTGTCTCCTGTACCCTTCCATCCTCTTGTGCCCCCTCCCTGTCCCCTCTGTGCCCTCTCCTCTGTCCCTCTTTCCCCTCCTGTCTCATCCCCTCTGTCCTCTCCTGTCCCCTCCCCTCAGTCCCTAGCTTCCCTCTGTCCCCCCTACAGCTAGTGGATAACTAACCTGTATTCACACGTTCTTTGAATCCATTCGCTCGTTAAGCTTCTGGAACAATCCTTGTAGTTTTTTCGCCAAAAAATGTCAAAAAGTGGTATGAGATTCTGTGAATGTCATGGAAAAATTCGGCGCTCTAAGAAATCAATCTGCTCGTTAAACTGGAAACTTATTTCCTCTAAGAATCTTGAAAAGAAGAAAATGTGTCGAACCGTATGATTATAATTTTTTCGATTCTTTTTGACGTTTTACACTTGGCAGAACAAATGGCAGGCGTGTTGCTTTGAGCAGCATTTCACTTCATGGTCAGTGATTCGTGGTGTAAAATTCGAGTCTGTGATTCATTCCATGAAAATCTAAATTGGTTGATAGTGAATAATTTGAGTTCTTGTCAGCCATCTGAGCAATTCATCATTTGAGATCTTGTCAGCCATCTGAGCAATTCTTTATTTGAGATCTTGTCAGCCATCTGAGCAATTCTTTATTTGAGTTCTTGTCAGCCATCTGAGCAATTCTTTATTTGAGATCTTGTCAGCCATCTGAGCAATTCTTTATTTGAGATCTTGTCAGCCATCTGAGCAATTCTTTATTTGAGATCTTGTCAGCCATCTGAGCAATTCTTTATTTGAGATCTTGTCAGCCATCTGAGCAATTCTTCATTTGAGTTCTTGTCAGCCATCTGAGCAATTGTTCATTTGAGTTCTTGTCAGCCATCTGAGAAATTCTTCATTTGAGATCTTGTCAGCCATCTGAGCAATTCTTCATTTGAGATCTTGTCAGCCATCTGAGCAATTCATCATTTGAGTTCTTGTCAGTCATCTGAGCAATTCATCATTTGAATTCTTTTCAGCCATCTGAGAAATTCTTCATTTGAGTTCTTGTCAGCCATCTGAGCAATTCTTCATTTGAGTTCTTGTCAGCCATCTGAGAAATTCTTCATTTGAGTTCTTGTCAGCCATCTGAGCAATTCTTCATTTGAGTTCTTGTCAGCCATCTGAGCAATTGTTCATTTGAGATCTTGTCAGCCATCTGAGCAATTCATCATTTGAGTTCTTGTCAGCCATCTGAGCAATTGTTCATTTGAGTTCTTGTCAGCCATCTGAGAAATTCTTCATTTGAGATCTTGTCAGCCATCTGAGCAATTCATCATTTGAGTTCTTGTCAGCCATCTGAGCAATTGTTCATTTGAGTTCTTGTCAGCCATCTGAGCAATTGTTCATTTGAGATCTTGTCAGCCATCTGAGCAATTCATCATTTGAGTTCTTGTCAGCCATCTGAGCAATTGTTCATTTGAGTTCTTGTCAGCCATCTGAGCAATTGTTCATTTGAGTTCTTGTCAGCCATCTGAGCAATTGTTCATTTGAGTTCTTGTCAGCCATCTGAGCAATTGTTCATTTGAGTTCTTGTCAGCCATCTGAGCAATTGTTCATTTGAGTTCTTGTCAGCCATCTGAGTCATCATCTCTGAGTACTTGGCCATCTGACCGCTTCCTCCTAGAAGCAATCGTGAATGTTTTAAACATTTTAGTTGCAGCCGTCAAGTTTTAATCCCGCATTTACGGTCGTCATTTTTTCTTCAAAAGCACTTTTAAGAATCCACTTAACCCAAAGGCAGAAGTCAGTCTCGAATATCGAATATCTATTTGGCATCCCCCCAGCAACAGATGCCGCGGACCAGATGGCCATCTTACTTGAGTAAACCTTAAGTTCGCATTCGCGTCTCGGGTTTCAGTCGCCTCGCTACTCAACTATTCGATCAAATTCTGCTCGGCTAATCTCTCAAGACTGAGTTCGGATTGTTGACCGCATGTTATATTAGATTTCTCCGCTCTGGAAATGCATGTTTTTGAATTGAAAATTGTTTGCTAAATTTAGAGAGCAAAGTAAACTTGCCATCTGTCACCGGAACTGAAAACTGTGTCTCAAAACGTTTTCTTTAATAAATCCAACTAGGTTTTCTTCTTTAATCTAGAATCCAACCAGGAGATTAATCCTTTCCGAACTGATGATACTCATGTACAACATGAAGCTGGCACTCCTGTCTAACAGGGGACACTCCTGTCTAACAGGGGACACTCCTGTCTAACAGGGGACACTCCTGTCTAACAGGGGACACTCCTGTCTAACAGGGGACACTCCTGTCTAACAGGGGACACTCCTGTCTAACAGGGGACACTCCTGTCTAACAGGGGACACTCCTGTCTAACAGGGGACACTCCTTTCTAACAGGGGACACTCCTGTCTAACAGGGGACACTCCTGTCTAACAGGTGACACTCCTGTCTAACAGGGGACACTCCTGTCTAACAGGTGGCACTCCTGTCTAACAGGGGACACTCCTGTCTAACAGGGGGCACTCCTGTCTAACAGGTGAAACTATCTTGTCTAACAGGTGACACTCCTGTCTAACAGGTGACACTCCTGTCTAACAGGGGACACTCCTGTCTAACAGGTGACACTCCTGTCTAACAGGTGACACTCCTGTCTAACAGGGGACACTCCTGTCTAACAGGGGACACTCCTGTCTAACAGGGGACACTCCTGTCTAACAGGGGACACTCCTGTCTAACAGGGGACACTCCTGTCTAACAGGCGACACTCCTGTCTAACAGGTGGCACTCCTGTCTATCATGTACCTGGCCCCCATCTACCACGTGGAATTCATATCTAACAGATGACACCCAGCTGTCTAACATGCGGCCAAGTTGTCTAACAGGTAAGAGCCATGTCTCCTCCGTAAAACAGACAAACAGCTCACAGCATGAGAAGTGTGTCTCTAGCGCTTCGCTAGCATCCTTCGCATAGATATCGATTTGCGCCAATCCAGAAGACATCTCCTCGCAACACCCACTTGGCCCCTCATTGGCTGCCCGCAATGAGCATTTAAACTCGAATTTTTCTTGCTCATTCAAATCTCGCGCCAGGAAAATCAGACAGAAAACAACTCAAGCCAGTCCGTCATCATGACTCAACCAAGTGGAACGGTGCCAGTGGCCCTGCTGCTACTTCTAGCTCTGGCTATTCAACTCTCGGCTGAGAGTGTCTCAGCCGCTCCTTCTGGTCGAGGCTCGAACCAACGGCTCGTGGCCGCTCCGGCTGACTGGGCCGCCGCTGCCGCCGCCGCCGCCGCAGCCGCAGCGGACGTCGCAGCGGAAGAGGCCGCCGAGGCCAACGACAGCTCCGACCTGACGGAGCCCGGCGACAAGCGAGGCATGTTCCGCTATGGAAAACGACAGATGTTCCGGTTCGGAAAGCGAGCCCTGCTCGGAAAGCGAGCTTACATGTTCCGCTATGGAAAACGGCAGATTGAAAGCCCCCAATACTGACAATTCTAGCTGTGTGAATTAAAACAATTCCAAATGCACGGGCTTAAACTAAATACAAGTTTCATTCTCTTGTCGTAAGAGAAATGCAGGTCCTGGTTGCTTGAAACGGCTTCAGATTGTTTTTTCACTTATTTTGTCCGCAAATTCACGCCAAGCTTTAATTTAGCTGTTGTTATTTGCTAGTTACTAGCAAGTTACGCCCTCGAAGCCTCTCTAACCGGCCCCCGGGTCCTTTGAGACTTCACATCTGCAATACGGCTCTCTCAAGGTTTGCGTCTCTGCTTAGCTCTTTTCTCTCTTCTCTCTTCCCTCTCTCCTCTGCTCTCCGAGCGAGTTCGTTAGTGTCTGGGTTTCGGCGTTGTAAAGCAGAAAAATTTTCGGCGTATTTCTGAAACGTTCTAACCACTAAGACGTCGGACTCACGACTGAAAGGTCGGGGGTTCGATTCTCGACACAATCGGAACAATTGTCCTTGAGCAAGACATTTAACTCTGCATTGCTTCAGTTCACCCAGCTGTAAAATGGGCGCCATGGCATTAGCTGGGGTAATTGAGGGTTTGTGTGACAACCTCCCCAGTCCTTGGACTGAACAGCCGTACGCAGCCTTCAGATGCGCCGCGCAATAGCTGCGGCTGAGCTGTCGGCTGCACATCTCCCATTAGGGCAGGTGTAATCAGTTAATTAATTAATCTGAAGCGCATTTCGAACTAACCTCTTCATGAAAAACTCCTGAAAAGGGCGCTAGCTACAGAGAGGCGCCAGCAACAGAGGGGCGCCAGCTGCAGAAGGGACGCCAGCTACAGAAAGGCGCCAGCTGCAGAAGGGACGCCAGCTACAGAAGGGCGCCAGCTACAGAGTGGGCGCCAGCTACAGAGTGGGCGCCAGCTACAGAGGGGGCTCCAGCTACAGAGTCAGCGCCAGCTACAGAGGGGGCGCCAGCTACAGAGGGGGCGCCAGCTACAGAGGGGGCGCCAGCTACAGAGGGGGCTCCAGCTACAGAGTGGGCGCCAGCTACAGAGGGGGCGCCAGCTACAGAGTCAGCGCCAGCTACAGAGGGGGCGCCAGCTGCAGAGGGGGCGCCAGCTACAGAGGGGGCGCCAGCTACAGAGGGGACGCCAGCTACAGAGGGGGCGCCAGCTGCAGAAGGGCGCCAGCTGCAGAAGGGACGCCAGCTACAGAAGGGCGCCAGCTACAGAGGGGGCGCCAGCTGCAGAAGGGCGCCAGCTGCAGAAGGGACGCCAGCTACAGAAGGGCGCCAGCTACAGAAGGGCGCCAGCTACAGAAGGGCGCCAGCTACAGAGGGGGCGCCAGCTGCAGAGGGGACGCCAGCTACAGAGGGGGCGCCAGCTACAGAGGGGGCGCCAGCTGCAGAAGAGCGCCAGCTGCAGAAGGGACGCCAGCTACAGAAGGGCGCCAGCTACAGAAGGGCGCCAGCTACAGAAGGGCGCCAGCTACAGAGGGGGCGCCAGCTGCAGAGGGGACGCCAGCTACAGAGGGGGCGCCAGCTACAGAGGGGACGCCAGCTACAGAGGGGGCGCCAGCTACAGAGGGGACGCCAGCTACAGAGGGGGCGCCAGCTACAGAGGGGGCGCCAGCTACAGAGGGGACGCCAGCTACGGAGGGGGCGCCAGCTACAGAGGGGACGCCAGCTACAGAGGGGACGCCAGCTACAGAGGGGGCGCCAGCTACAGAGGGGGCGCCAGCTACAGAGGGGGCGCCAGCTACGGAGGGGACGCCAGCTACGGAGGGGACGCCAGCTGCAGACGATTCAAGCAGCAGTTAAAAAACTGTTGCTTATAAAACTTGTTTGTTTTCATTCCTATCACTTTAGTCAGTTGATGCTCGAAAAAACCTCGAAAACATTTTAGAATTTTGAAGCATATTTTGAAATGAGAAGAGCGGACGGGGCAACTCAATTTGAGACAGTAGAAATCTTTAACGTATTAGTAATTTAAAAGCTGACAAACTGTCGGAACTCAATTTGGACAATTTGTTGGAGAAAAACAATATTTTTTCTAACCAACTTGTCATTTTTCAGTCGCTGTATACAAAGTCTGAGCGTTATTACAATTATTTATTTATTTTTGTTTGTTTACAGTCAACTTTATTATCGAGTGCATTGTTGTTATACTTCTATTCGTGTCCTTATCCGAGGGCTTCTGGATCAAAGACGCACACCGGCAGAAGTCATTTGCTCACAGAACCAATAAAATGGGCCGGTTTATTGACTATAAAACTTATCATCATACTAACTCGTAATTTATTGCCGATTTTGAACTGATGTGGATAACAGAGTATCGCTGATAACAGACTTAAGTCCTCATGAAGACAACTATAGTCCGCTGAGTCGCTAGCCTATCCTTCGGAATAATTGATAGGAAGATTTTATTTCTGCACTACTCTTAGTAAGAGAACTGATTTTTTTAATAATTCTGTCAGATGTCGGCGAAATTTCCTGATGCTACAGCAGCAGCAACAACAACAACAACAACAACTACTACTACTACTACTACTACAACTACTACTACTACTACTACTACTACTACTACTACTACTACTACTACTACTACTACTACTACAACTACAACAACTACTACTACTACTACTACTACTACTACTACTACTACTACTACTACTACTACTACTACTACTACTACTACTACTACTACTACTACTACTACTACTACTACTACTACTACTACTACTACTACTACTACTACTACTACAACTACTACTACTACTATTACTACTACTACTACTACTACTGTCAAGTCGCGCCCAGTAAACGATGACAAGGCCGCCCGTGGGCTTGGTTAGAGTCAAGTACGAGGTTGTGTATTTGAGACAAGCGAAATATAGCAATGATAGTGAGATACGAGGTGGTAGGTGGCGAGACCAATATATAGGCTTAAAAGACAAACTAGTAAGTGGGCTTAAAACTCAGAATCTATCACTACTGAATATTATCATGCCAAGGGAGAGAGAGAGAAAGTACGCAGAGCAGCGTACACCGGAGTAGGCCGGTTTGGTTAGTTAGGCTGGCTGGCTAGTTAGAGTTACTCATTATTGGACTCAGGTGAGTCAGGTGCAGTGCAGTACATCAAAACACGCCCGGCACCTCACCTACTACTACTACTACTACTACTACTACTACTACTACTACTACTACTACTACTACTACTACTACTACTACTACTACTACTACTACTACTACTACTACTACTACTACTACTACTACTACTACTACTACTACTACTACTACTACTACTACTACTACTACTACTACTACTACTACTACTACTACTACTACTACTACTACTACTACTACTACTACTACTACTACTACTACTACTACTACTACTACTACTACTACTACTACTACTACTACTACTACTACTACTACTACTACTACTACTACTACTACTACTACTACTACTACTACTACTACTACTACTACTACTACTACTACTACTACTACTACTACTACTACTACTACTACTACTACTACTACTACTACTACTACTACTACTACTACTACTACTACTACTACTACTACTACTACTACTACTACTACTACTACTACTACTACTACTACTACTACTACTACTACTACTACTACTACTACTACTACTACTACTACTACTACTACTACTACTACTACTACTACTACTACTACTACTACTACTACTACTACTACTACTACTACTACTACTAAACTGCGCGCTGTGTTCCACCAAATAGCCGTAGCCCTCGCGGGCACACAGCGGGCAAGCTACAGCAAGTGCTTCTCCTGCCCTGGGCGCAGGCAATTCAGACGAGCAACAGGGCAATCACGGCATGGGAGCGAGGCAGTCCCGTGCACAAGCGACGAGGTTGTGTTTGTGTTTCACTGTCCCAACAATTAGTCTTTGACCGCGAAGCCCCGGACCCAGGGACTCCTACATCGCTGGTTTGGAAAGCATGGATGGACGGCCGCTGCCTCATCCAAAAACATCGTGCCAGCACGGGATCAAGACTGAACTCACGGTTTACACCAAGCTGGCACACTCTCTACAGACGCTAGAATCGTTTCAAAAAAACAGTTAGTAGCTTATTATTTTTCATAAATTTGCTAAGAAAATCGAAAATTGCCACCATATTTGTTAACGAGGTACCTTTTTGTACAAGTGGCCAATACTGTGGTCAAATGGGTCACTTGAGCAACCTCTGTATCCAAGTAGGTCAATGCCAATAGGTCAGCTGACCACCTCTGGATTCAGGCGAAGTCAAGGGGTCAGCTGACCACTTATGGATCCAGTTAGGGTCTAGGGGGTCAGCTGACCACTTATGGATCCAGTTAGGGTCTAGGGGGTCAGCTGACCACTTATGGATCCAGTTAGGGTCTAGAGGGTCAGCTGACCACTTATGGATCCAGTTAGGGTCTAGAGGGTCAGCTGACCACTTATGGATCCAGTTAGGGTCTAGGGGGTCAGCTGACCACTTATGGATCCAGTTAGGGTCTAGGGGGTCAGCTGACCACTTATGGATCCAGTTAGGCCAGGGGGTCAGCTGACCACTTATGGATCCAGTTAGGGTCTAGAGGGTCAGCTGACCACTTATGGATCCAGTTAGGGTCTAGGGGGTCAGCTGACCACTTATGGATCCAGTTAGGGTCTAGGGGTCAGCTGACCACCTCTGGATTCAGGCGGAGTCAAGGGAGTCAGCTGACCACCTCTGGATCCAGTTGGGGCCAAGGGGGTCAGCTGACTACTTATGGATCCAGCTAGGGTCAAGGGGGGTCAGCTGACCACCCCTGGATTCAGGCGGAGTCAAGGGAGTCAGATGGCCACCTCTGGATCCAGTTGGGGCCAAGGGGTCAGCTGACTACTTATGGATCCAGCTAGGGTCAAGGGGGGTCAGCTGACCACCCCTGGATTCAGGCGGAGTCAAGGGAGTCAGCTGACCACCTCTGGATCCAGTTAGGGCCAAGGAGGTCAGCTTGACCTTTTCTTTGCGTCCGGATATTTAGTCACAATCGTGTAATCAATGAGCTAGAGAATCAATGCGCTAGAGAATATTTCCAGAAACAGTGTAAATCAGATATCCAGTCCAGATAATCAATGTCAGAGGTCCCCGCCCCACTTTAACAAAACCATCGGAGTCCCTCCCGCCGTCTGTCCAGACGCGCAATTTTCAGCAGTCACTTTCAATTTGGCTCGGGTGGATCCTCTGCGGCTCTCTGTTATGAATGGGCCGCCGGCTCAACATACACATCGGCGGGCCGTGATTGCCCCAACCCCCGCACGTGGTCCGCATACACAGCCTCTTTTTGAAATGGATTCCCCTTGTTGTCTACCCCTTAGACCCCACTCTCCGACTCTCTCTCTCTCTCTTTCTGTCTTTCAAAGCAAATAGGTCTAATTAAATAGCCATTAAGGCTAGGCGCCACACAGCCTTCTCCCATATGACTGTTTGGGCACCTTTTCTCAGTCAGTCACAGAATCCTCTCTCTAATGCAACCATGTTACCATATATATACCAAAATCTGGTATGAGGCTTTTTATAATGACATTTTGAAAACTATTTATATGCATATTATAATATATTCTCTTAATTGATTTTTCCAAGCATTGTTTCAGCCTAGCAAACATTTTTTTGGATCACGAATAACTAACCAAATTCTATATACAAGGAGCTTTAGTAATCCATGAACAGCAGTTCCGCCTTGCCAAATTACCAAATTACTTTGCCGTATATACACTGTAGGAGCTTTATTGCTCAACTATGGCATTCAGCGTCAACATCTAAACAATCCCCCGTAAGCCTCGACATCTCAGTAATTCCCCCCGTAAGCCTTGACATCTCAGCAATTCTCTCCGGTAAGCCTTGACATCTCAGCAATTCTCTCCGGTAAGCCTTGACATCTCAGCGATTCTCCCCGGTAAGCCTTGACATCTCAGCAATTCTCTCCGGTAAGCCTTTACATCTCAGCGATTCCCCCCAGTAAGCCTTGACATCTCAGCAATTCCCCCCAGTAAGCCTTGACATCTCAGCAATTCTCTCCGGTAAGCCTCGACATCTCAGCAATTCCCCCCGGTAAGCCTCGACATCTCAGCAATTCCCCCCAGTAAGCCTTGACATCTCAGCAATTCCCCCCAGTAAGCCTTGACATCTCAGCAATTCTCTCCGGTAAGCCTAGTCATCTCAGCAATTCCCTCATGACATAAGGCATTGCCGCCTTGCCAAACTCTATAAATAGGAGCTTTAGTACTCCATGAACAGCATACCAGTTAGTCTGCCTGAATATTAAACCTTTTCACAAAGCTTTCAACGTTCGAAGCTGGGCCGGTATAGGATGCGAAGAGGGTATTAACGGCAAGACCTACCGCGATGGGTGCAGTTGGCTTACCATATTGTCTGTTCAGCTCCCCTCCCCTGACAAAGTGGGGGATGGGGAAATATTGAAACCTATAGGGGTAAGGGACGCTATTGAACCAGTTGCGTGGCTAAAATGTAACGTGCTGTTTTAAAAATTGTTTATACAATATAACCTAAATCATTGGTCTTGAAAAAATGATTTAATTTGTTTGTTTTAACGAAAGCCTCCTGTACTGCAGCTAATGCTAAGAAATATTCCCAAGTGGCTCAGGGTACCTTCACTTACATGTAAGTGGTCTTCCTTCACTTCCAATCACTTAGCATTGGCTTGTGCCAATGAATGTGTTTCAATTATTGTTTGATGCAAAATGATCAGCCATGAGCAATGATGTCCATAATCTCTACATGTCTAAGTATGTTTCGATGTACGACATGCATGCTTTAGTCTGTACATGCTTTGTCATAGATGTGCATGTGTCTGGGTATGTCTCTAGGTTTATCTCTGGGTATGTTTCTAATACATGTGTGTCTCTGGGTCTGTCTCTAATATGTCTCTGGGTATGTCTCTGGGTATGTCTCTGGTATGTCTCTGAGTACGTATTTGTCTCTGGGTGGGTCTCTAGATATGACTCGGGGTATTTGTCTCTGGGTGTGTCTCTAGATATGACTCGGGGTATTTGTCTCTGGGTGTGTCTTTAGATATGTCTCTGGGTATTTGTCTCTGGGTGTGTCTCTAGATATGACTCGGGGTATTTGTCTCTGGGTGTGTCTCTAGATATGTCTCTGGGTATTTGTCTCTGGGTGTGTCTCTAGATATGTCTCTGGGTATTTGTCTCTGGGTGTGTCTCTAGATATGTCTCTGGGTATTTGTCTCTGGGTGTGTCTCTAGATATGTCTCTGGGTATTTGTCTCTGGGTGTGTCTCTAGACATGTCTCTGGGTATTTGTCTCTGGGTGTGTCTCTAGATATGTCTTTGGGTATTTGTCTCTGGATATGTCTCTAAATGTCTCTAGATATGTCTCTGGGTGTGTCTCTGGGCATGTCCCTGGCATGTCTCTAATATGTCTCTGGGTGTGTCTCTGGGCATGTCCCTGTATGTCTCTAATATGTCTCTGGGTGTGTCTCTGGGCATGTCCCTGGCATGTCTCTAGTATGTCTCTGGGTGTGTCTCTGGGCATGTCCCTGGCATGTCTCTAATATGTCTCTGGGTGTGTCTCTGGGCATGTCCCTGTAATGTCTCTAATATGTCTCTGGGTGTGTCTCTGGGCATGTCCCTGTAATGTCTCTAATATGTCTCTGGGTATGTCTCTGCCTTTTGCACCAGTTTTCGTTCATTCAACGAGAGAGGTGGCAGCGCAACTTTCCTAGAAAAAGTGGCCGTCTCTACCGGCCGAGAGCTCCAGGAAAAATGAAATTAAACAAAATTGGCCAAATTTATCAACCCGATAAGCAAGCCGGGGCTGTGAAACGCTTGAACACTCGCTGATTAGTTGGCTGCCAGTCAGGCCGATGCCATGGACTGCTACAGTTAGAATATTGGCTAGGATTCTTTTCTCAAACAGCATTCTCAAATTGACTTGAAAAGGAAATTTACCAATATGTAGAGTACCTAATTGGGTGGTACTACTGGGGTGAAATTTCTGGGAAAATCCTGTCGGGCCTTCATCATCAGAATGTATTTCAGCAGACAGAGAGGGATGGAGGGTGAGAGGTAGACAGAGAGGTGGAGGGAAGCGCAGAGGTAGAGAGAGGTAAAGAGAGGTAGAGGGAAAGGTGATGAGGTAAAGAGAGGCAAAGAGAGGTAGAGGGAAGGGAGGAGAGGTATATAGAGAGGCAAAGAGAGGTAGAGGGAAGGGAGGAGAGGTATATAGAGAGGCAAAGAGAGGTAGAGGGAAGGGAGGAGAGGTATATAGAGAGGCAAAGAGAGGTAGAGGGAAGGGAGGAGAGGTAGAGAGAGGTAGAGGGAAGGGAGGAGAGGTAGAGAGAGATATATAGAGAGGCAAAGAGAGGTAGAGGGAAGGGAGGAGAGGTAGAGAGAGATATATAGAGAGGCAAAGAGAGGTAGAGGGAAGGGAGGAGAGGCAGAGAGAGGTAGAGGGAAGGGAGGAGAGGTAGAGAGAGGTAGAGGGAAGGGAGGAGAGGCAGAGAGAGGTAGAGGGAAGGGAGGAGAGGCAGAGAGAGGTAGAGGGAAGGGAGGAGAGGTAGAGAGAGGTAGAGGGAAGGGAGGAGAGGCAGAGAGAGGTAGAGGGAAGGGAGGAGAGGTAGAGAGAGGTAGAGGGAAGGGAGGAGAGGCAGAGAGAGGTAGAGGGAAGGGAGGAGAGGCAGAGAGAGGTAGAGGGAAGGGAGGAGAGGTAGAGAGAGATATATAGAGAGGCAAAGAGAGGTAGAGGGAAGGGAGGAGAGGCAGAGAGAGGTAGAGGGAAGGGAGGAGAGGTAGAGAGAGGTAGAGGGAAGGGAGGAGAGGCAGAGAGAGGTAGAGGGAAGGGAGGAGAGGCAGAGAGAGGTAGAGGGAAGGGAGGAGAGGTAGAGAGAGGCAAAGAGAGGTAGAGGGAAGGGAGGAGAGGTAGAGAGAGGCAAAGAGAGGTAGATGGAAGGGAGGAGAGGCAGAGAGAGGTAGAGGGAAGGGAGGAGAGGTAGAGAGAGGTAGAGGGAAGGGAGGAGAGGCAGAGAGAGGTAGAGGGAAGGGAGGAGAGGCAGAGAGAGGTAGAGGGAAGGGAGGAGAGGTAGAGAGAGGTAGAGGGAAGGGAGGAGAGGCAGAGAGAGGTAGAGGGAAGGGAGGAGAGGCAGAGAGAGGTAGAGGGAAGGGAGGAGAGGCAGAGAGAGGTAGAGGGAAGGGAGGAGAGGTAGAGAGAGGTAGAGGGAAGGGAGGAGAGGCAGAGAGAGGTAGAGGGAAGGGAGGAGAGGTAGAGAGAGGTAGAGGGAAGGGAGGAGAGGCAGAGAGAGGTAGAGGGAAGGGAGGAGAGGTAGAGAGAGGTAGAGGGAAGGGAGGAGAGGCAGAGAGAGGTAGAGGGAAGGGAGGAGAGGTAGAGAGAGGTAGAGGGAAGGGAGGAGAGGTAGAGAGAGGTAGAGGGAAGGGAGGAGAGGTAGAGAGAGGTAGAGGGAAGGGAGGAGAGGTAGAGAGAGGTAGAGGGAAGGGAGGAGAGGTAGAGAGAGGCAAAGAGAGGTAGAGGGAAGGGAGGAGAGGTAGAGAGAGGTAGAGGGAAGGGAGGAGAGGCAGAGAGAGGTAGAGGGAAGGGAGGAGAGGTAGAGAGAGGTAGAGGGAAGGGAGGAGAGGTAGAGAGAGGTAGAGGGAAGGGAGGAGAGGCAGAGAGAGGTAGAGGGAAGGGAGGAGAGGTAGAGAGAGGTAGAGGGAAGGGAGGAGAGGCAGAGAGAGGTAGAGGGAAGGGAGGAGAGGTAGAGAGAGGTAGAGGGAAGGGAGGAGAGGTAGAGAGAGGCAAAGAGAGGTAGAGGGAAGGGAGGAGAGGTAGAGAGAGGTAGAGGGAAGGGAGGAGAGGCAGAGAGAGGTAGAGGGAAGGGAGGAGAGGTAGAGAGAGGTAGAGGGAAGGGAGGAGAGGCAGAGAGAGGTAGAGGGAAGGGAGGAGAGGTAGAGAGAGGTAGAGGGAAGGGAGGAGAGGCAGAGAGAGGTAGAGGGAAGGGAGGAGAGGCAGAGAGAGGTAGAGGGAAGGGAGGAGAGGTAGAGAGAGGCAAAGAGAGGTAGAGGGAAGGGAGGAGAGGTAGAGAGAGGCAAAGAGAGGTAGAGGGAAGGGAGGAGAGGTAGAGAGAGGTAGAGGGAAGGGAGGAGAGGCAGAGAGAGGTAGAGGGAAGGGAGGAGAGGCAGAGAGAGGTAGAGGGAAGGGAGGAGAGGCAGAGAGAGGTAGAGGGAAGGGAGGAGAGGCAGAGAGAGGTAGAGGGAAGGGAGGAGAGGTAGAGAGAGGTAGAGGGAAGGGAGGAGAGGCAGAGAGAGGTAGAGGGAAGGGAGGAGAGGCAGAGAGAGGTAGAGGGAAGGGAGGAGAGGTAGATAGAGGTAGAGGGAAGGGAGGAGAGGTAGAGAGAGGTAGAGGGAAGGGAGGAGAGGCAGAGAGAGGTAGAGGGAAGGGAGGAGAGGCAGAGAGAGGTAGAGGGAAGGGAGGAGAGGTAGAGAGAGGTAGAGGGAAGGGAGGAGAGGCAGAGAGAGGTAGAGGGAAGGGAGGAGAGGCAGAGAGAGGTAGAGGAAAGGGAGGAGAGGTAGAGAGAGGTATATAGAGAGGGGTAGCAGGGAGACTTAAGGCTTGGAGAGCCGCGCCAGTTTCAATTCTGTCGAACGCAGTGACAGTTACCCCGCGCCTCTGTTAAATTTGTTTAGCATTGGCAATAAGTGTTCGCCCATCGGGCCATGCTGCTGAAACCCCCAAAACGGTGCTGCACGGCTCCATGTCTCCCCAGAGACGGCGGCCTAGTGGTTATCGAATAAAACATAGCTCTAAAGAGTTAGTATAGTAATTAACTTTTGAGAACACGGGCCACTGGGACTGCTATAGCGAGAAGTTTTCTTATCTCACACTGTTATAGCAGTTCGAGTCCCCGGTTCCCCTGGGGCTGGGAAGGGGGGTTTACTCGGAGTGGACGAGGTGCGATCCGGCGAGTGATTTTCATCAACAGGAGGGACCCACTGAGGCAAATAATAATTGGTTTCGCAGCAGAAGTCAGGTGCTCCCCAGTGGCCGATCGGTGGGGTCTCGTTGATCGACATCGACTTTTACTGTTGCCGGTGTAGACGACTGATACTAAGTGGACATTTTAGGCGGAAAATGGAAATTCGGGTGCCAAAGTGGACATTTCGGTAGCCAAAATGGACATCTCCGTAGCCAAAGTGGACATCTCGGTGCCAAAGTGGACATCTCGGTAGCCAAAGTGGACATTTCGGCAGCTAAAGTGGACATTTCGGCAGCCAAAGTGAACATTTCGGTAGCCAAAGTGGACATCTCGGTAGCCAAAGTGGACATTTCGGCAGCTAAAGTGGACATTTCGGTAGCCAAAGTGGACATCTCGGTAGCCAAAGTGGACATTTCGGCAGCTAAAGTGGACATTTCGGTAGCCAAAGTGGACATTTCGGTAGTCAAAGTGGACATTTCGGTGCCAAAGTGGACATTTCGGTGCCAAAGTGGACATTTCGGTAGCCAAAGTGGACATTTCGGTAGCCAAAGTGGACATTTCGGTAGCCAAAGTGGAAATTTCGGTAGCCAAAGTGGACATTTCGGTAGCCAAAGTGGACATTTCGGTAGCCAAAGTGGACATTTCGGTAGCCAAAGTGGACATCTCCGTAGCCAAAGTGGACATTTTGGTAGCCAAAGTGGACATTTCGGTAGCCAAAGTGGACATTTCGGTAGCCAAAGTGGACATCTCCGTAGCCAAAGTGGACATCTCCGTAGCCAAAGTGGACATTTTGGTAGCCAAAGTGGACATCTCCGTAGCCAAAGTGGACATCTCCGTAGCCAAAGTGGACATTTCGGTAGCCAAAGTGGACATTTCGGTAGCCAAAGTGGACATCTCGGTGCCAAAGTGGACATTTCGGTTGCTAAAGTGGAGTTTGAGCGAAAAAGCGGATATTTCTTCTAGTAGCCAAAAGTAGACATTTTACGCCCTGCAGGTTTTGATGTCCACCATACGGGGAATCAGCAGAAACAGGCAAATGAATTTTAATGCCCCTATATGTACATAACGTACAGTTCAAATAAGCACTCTACACAATAATTAGTTTCAAGTCAAATTAAAACATTTTATTATTTTTATATATTCGTGTTACCAAATGTAAATTTATACACAAAACATTTATTATAACGGCAAACAACAAATCGAAAACGGAAAGCAGACGTACAGATGCAACAAATTTATAAATAGTTTGGAAGGAACGGCATATTTATCGTCACGATAATTAAATATAATGGAACAAACTGGACAAGGGGACAGCATGTCGGTTTCATTTCTAGTTGAGTTGATGCAAAAAAATAAATAATAAAAACGCGAAATGTTAAAGAAATCTTCAAAAGTCATGGGAAATATGTTTTGGTTTAAAAAGCTGGAACCAACTGTAAATTTAAATTTTGGTTAAACTGAACCTCTTTTGTTTGTCATTTTCTTCTTTTGTTTTGTTAAACTGAACAATTAAAAATAAGTTATTTCTTCTATTTGCTTATATTGATGATTGATGAAGATTTTACTTATACTTAGCTACGATATAAATATATTAAATCTATTTGTTAGTTTTTATTTATCTTTCTGATTTAATCGATCAATTTAAAAATAATGTTACATTTCAAACATTTTACAGATTAAAACTTTTAACCGAGAAATGCGGCTCATAAACTTTTGTCTTAAACTGTATAACACAACTATAAACTACAGTTTTTTGCCATGCTTGTGTTCTGAAAAATTGTACAAATTTGAATAAAATTATTTAAAAATTCTATCGCGTCACGTTTCTGAAGATGTTTATACGTGGGAGCAAGGATTGAATATGGTTGGATTTAATATTTTTTAATTAAAATTTTCACGTTAGTTAGGGATTAAAAATTCAATAAGCAGTCATTTATTCGAAAATTTTCTCAACAGGTTTGCGGCGGTTCAAGTCTTCGGCGTCGTCCGCCGCTACTGGAAGAAGAAGAATTAGCGGCGGAAGTCGCAGAAGCAGTTGAGGTCGCTGCTGTTGCTGATGACGGAGGCGGCTCTTTGAAGGACAGGAGGCCGGACACTGCTGCCAAAGCCGCGAATTCTAAGCAGGGCAGTTGAGTAGAAAAAATTGGAACTTTGACTTCTAGTCGAGTTCATTATTTTCTCTGAAGGCTAAAGCCTATAGACAGCGCTCCCACCCAGACACAGCGGCCCCTCCCCCGGGGTTAGCGCCCCTCCATCAAGGACAGTGCTATCCCCACCCAGGGACAGCGCCCCCCCCACCAGGAACAGTGCCCCCCACCCAGGAACAGTGCCCCCACCCAGGGACAGCGCCCCACACCCAGGGACAGCACCCCCACCCAGGGACAGTGCCCCCACCCAGGAACAGTGTCCCCCACTCAGGACAGCGCCCCCCCCCCACCCAGGGACAGCACCCCCACCCAGGGACAGCACCCCCACCCAGGAACAGTGTCCCCCACTCAGGGACAGCGCCCCCCCACCCAGGGACAGCACCCCCACTCAGGGACAGCACCCCCACCCAGGGACAGCACCCCCCACCCAGGGACAGCACCCCCACCCAGGGACAGCACCCCCACCCAGGGACAGCACCCCCACCCAGGGACAGCACCCCCACCCAGGGACAGCACCCCCACCCAGGGACAGCACCCCCACCCAGGGACAGCACCCCCACCCAGGGACAGCACCCCCACCCAGGGACAGCACCCCCACCCAGGGACAGTGTCCCCCACCCAGGGACAGCACCCCCACCAGGGACAGCACCCCCACCCAGGGACAGCACCCCCACCCAGGGACAGCACCCCACCCAGGGACAGCACCCCCACCCAGGGACAGCACCCCCACCCAGGGACAGCACCCCCACCCAGGGACAGCACCCCCACCCAGGGACAGCACCCCCACCCAGGGACAGCACCCCCACCAGGGACAGCACCCCCACCAGGGACAGCGCCCCTCCCTGCCCCTATGCTGTCTCATTTCTTCTCAACCTACCTGTCATCTCTCAACCTTCATTCTATTTTAGAAAGCAACGCATGATGTCACTCACCGAAATCCTGCTGACTCAGAAAGTGTTTCGATAAGCGCAGCTTCTCAAACTCGGCCTCTTGCAGTCGTTTCTCCTTGGCTCGCGATTTTGAAACCAAATTTTTACTTGAGTCTCAGTTAGACTAAGCCTTGATGAGAATTCCGCGCGCTCTGAGTAGGGGGGGGGGCAGTGTTTTGTTGGGGAACATATAGACTCAGCAATAGACTCAGCAGTAGACTCAGCAATAGACCAGCCAATAGACTCAGCAATAGACTCAGCAATAGATTCCACAATAGACTCAGCAATAGACTCAACCATAAGGTTTCTATGAGAGACTCATTTTGAGAACCGACTCAATAGTCGATGGTAGGTAGGTAGGTAGGTAGGTAGGTAGGTAGGCAGGTATGGTAGGTAGGTAGGTGTAGGTAGGTAGGTAGGTAGGTAGGTAGGTAGGTAGGTAGGTAGGTAGGTAGGCAGCGTAGGTAGGTAAGTAAGTAAGTAGGTAAGTAGGTAGGTAGGTAGGTAGGTGCGTAGGTAGATAGGTGGGTAGGTAGATAGGTGGGTAGGTAGGTAGGTAAGTAGGTAGATAGGTTTGTAGGTATGTAGGTAGTAGAGTGAGATTTTTGATGGAAGCGGCTTAAAAGTAGGTTGAGATTTTGAGGGGGAGACTCAAAGGTAGAGGGTGTGATTCCAGAGGAGAGCCTCAAACAATCAATTTTATAAACCTCATTGACAGTTGGCTGCAGAGTTGCTTCAAAACTGACGGCGGCAAGTCCTCTAGGAGCAATTTTGTTGACAGAAAAAGCGCCGATGCATGAGTAAAAGCCCCGCAGTCCAAACCCTCTATGCGCACCACCCCTACCAAAGTGGCTGACGATTAATTAATTTTCACTTTTCAGCCCGACCCGCCCTTCCTGTCAGAAGTTTGCGTCACTCGCCGAGGTATTTATTTGAAGCCGAAAGTCTAATAATTAAAATACCGATCGGTGCCACCTTTCCTCTTGCGAGCATGGAGCTCAGGGAATCATTAATCTGCGAGTACTGAGCTGTTTAAAATTCTGTTTTATATAAGTGCGAACCGGTTGACTAAGCTTCATTTATACAAACCAGGAAGTATTCAATTGATTTCTAATTTCGCTACAAAGTTCTGTAGAGCTTCTGTTTAAATCAATCACAGATTAATATGGGGTCCATGCAGAAATTTGCATATTGTCTGCAAAATCAATTAAATATTTGCAGCTGAGTGCACTCGGGCGTGCACGATGGATTTGAATGCCTGCCTCTCTGTCTGTCTGTCTGTCTGTCTGTCTGTCTGTCTGCTCTGTCTGTCTGTCTGTCTGTCTTCTGTCTGTCTGTCTGTCTGTCTGTCGTCTGTCTGCTCTGTCCCTGTCTGTCTGTCTGTCTGTCTGTCTGTGTCTGTCTGGCTATTCCAAAACTTATGAAAATTATATTTACAAACATAATACTAAAACAAGTTAGGAAAATTTACCCCCTCCAGAACAGCCAAAAATGCATATTACAAAGTGGTTAAGCTTCGATTAAATTGCTGAACTAGTGCATTGCAGCATCAAAAAAGATCCCATCGAAGACCATA
>NIVC01000189.1:37500-139874 GCA_002269645.1 Macrostomum lignano | reverse complement strand
TGAATAAACAAAATGGAATTAGAAACGCATTTTGGTAGAGATTTTTTTAATTCCAGAAAAACGAAAAAACGGCAATATGTAGCAACCGTGTCTGTAGGTGTTTATTAATTTATTATTATTAAAATTATTTTGTATAAAAATAATGTTCGTGACGTTAAAGTGAACAGCCTGCTCTATAAATGAGTTCTATATTTAATCTACGCTAAAATTCTACCTGACAAAATAGTTGAACAACCAACCAGCACATTTTGGGCTATTTAAAGCTGTCTAATATCTTTCGCTATAAAATTACAAAACGGGGACCCGGGAGGGCAGAAAACTATCATTACCGCAAAAAGCACGCAAATACAATACATGAATAGTTAAACCTTTTTATCAGATGGCAACAATTTTAAATTTGCAGCGAATTATAACAAAATAACTTCAATTTAGGGGGGGGGGGCAGAAGACAGTTGAGACTTTGATGATCAAACTTCAAAATGATTAAAAATGTAAACTGTCGGTACAGAATAGTGTGGCAAATAATAAATAAATAATAACTGCTTGGAGACTTGCTAATATTAATTAATTTAAACTCAATGTTTTTTGGCGGTAAAAAGTATTAAAATTGTATTGAAACAGAGAGAAAAAAGGTTTTTAAAAATTTAAGGAAAAAAATGTTGCTTATAACGAAGAAATAGACCGGACAACAGCAGCCCCTGCTCACGCTGTGTAGAACTAATTACCTAGGTAAGATAAATTGCATAACGAAAAAACACCAACACAAATGGTTCCTAATAATACACAAATAATAGATATAAAACTAAAGCTATTCGGTTGTTTGTCCTTTGCTTAATTAATAATCTCAAAACTTAATAATAATAATAAATGACCAAAAAGTTGTTTTGCTTTTCTTAATTAAGAAAAAATGGAACAAAAAAGTGCGGCCGCTGATTGCAAATGATAAATAATTGACAAAGTTCAGCAAGTATAATAGTTTTAAAAGCTTGGTGTAAGTAAATCATCACAGCAAAGTGTCAATCAACTTTACTAATTATATAAACTGCACTTGCGAACCCGGGGTTACTGCTGAGTCTAACTAAGAGCTGATAAACTTTGAGCAACGGGAGAACCAGGCTGATAAACAAAAATACGCTGGATAAAAACAGAACACTTTTCAAAAATAAACCGAGTGAAAAAAATGAAAAAAAGAAAAAAAATACACGATGTTCGTCTATTATTTAAAACACTATATAGGAAGTAGCATACATAGTATAGTAGAATAATGTTTTAATTTTGAAATAAATAAACGCAGAGTTAAAAAAATTTAATTACACAAGTAATTTCCAAATTGTGACTTGACTTTTGAGTGAATTAATGGAATATTAAAACAGACACAATGTCATTCTTTAGCCCTGGAAGCCAGTTCAAATCTTCTTATCCAACAGTCGCCCAGAAACTTTTGCGAGACCCCAAGTTTCATTTTGAATTAGAGGATTCATCCAGCACTACTTATCCAACCCCAGAATGTAAGTAGTAAAAAAGCATGTATCAAAGATTAAAAAATAATTATTAAAAAAGCGTATATAGGTATTAATATCACTCCGATGAGATGGGATGGCTCGGGCAAGACATCTGCATTGCAGACACTAAACATCATAAATATGAATTATTAATAGGAGTAATAATTGAATAATGAGGGCATTAGTTACTTGCTATTGCACCAGCCAGTATATTTAAATCTGGATAAAGTTGAAATAAAATATTACTTAATAAAAAATAGTCCATTGTGTTCAGATTAAGGTAACGGGGGTGGGGTACATTAAAAATTTGAAAATACAATTATCGAATAAAGGAGATTACAGGATGTCAGTCACTACAGAGCAACAACCTAATGCTGGTGTAAAACGGTTACCAAAAGGTGGCGAGGTTGAAAGATTATTACAAAAAAAAGATTTACTCTTTTATAAATAATAGTAGTAGTAGCGATATTGGTAAATGAAAAACAGACTATAAGAAAGGTAAACAGGTGCTTAAAAAATGTAGGGCACTGGGATTAGCTAATTAAAACACAATAATAGTAGTAATAGTAGCATTATTATTCATAAATTTATTAATAATTCGATTGCACAAGGTTGGCTAAACTATTATTTATTTTAAAAAATAAGCTTTTTACCTACTATGCTGAGAGAAAAAAGGTGAACAAAGTCAAAGCCAAGCTGTTAGCATACTGTATGAAATAACAATAATAATAAAATATTAATAATCATAATTAGCTTACTCATAAGAGTTGTTATCTAATGTAGGTAGGATGCTGTCATTTTGTAATATTTTTCTCTAATAAAATAATATTAGATAGCAAGCAAAGGAGTTAAACAGGAGATATAGCCTAAAACAATAAATAAAAATAGCCATATAATATATTATAATTAAAATTAAACCAACTGGGTATAATACACAGATTCTAAAATAACTAGATGGGCCACTCAGACACATATACTTAGTAAAATTCCTTTCTACTTTCAGTTCAGTAGCAAAGAAGAATACATAAGCTATTTTATAAAAAAATAAAGGCAGCTGAAATGACTTTGATAAGTTTAAAAGCCCAAGCTTGCAGGCGTAAACAACTTGCTTGCTAATTGGTTCAGCAATAATGTACATTGGCCAGTCCACTGAAATGTACATATATAACAGCTTTTCTTGGGCTGGAATTCCGAGAAAGGCAATAAAAATTGGGGCGGGGCGGGAGGTGGGTTTAGGCTGGGGGGGTACGGGCCAATAAAGGAGGATTGGCTTGAAAAATACATTAAAATGCTTCTGTTTAGCTTACTACTGAACTGAAAGTAGTTTACACGCAAATTTGCTGAGTGGCTCATTTAGTTATTCTAGCATCTGTGATATAATATATAGAAACAAAAAAGCGACCGATTGTGTTGCCAAACTGGGAAGAGATACGAGCGAGAATGAGACAGGAGAACTACAAAAAAACAAGCGCACACACACAGGGAATGAACAGTCTGTTGTTGTTGCTAAACAAGCCGAACTAAACTAAATAACCAACAGTCTAATTAATGTAGAGCGTATCCAGCACCAGCACGTGATGATTGTTCTTAGCTAGGGTGACAACGTAGCCTTCGCTAGTGATTTTCAGTCCGCAGCATCGGGACACTTTCACGGCCGGACACTCGAACTCGGAAGTCAGCTGGCCGAGCCGATTAAACACGGCCACGTGGAATTTGTTACCATGCGAGTCGCCAACTAAAACATCGCCAAGGTCGCTAATGTCGATGCCGTTAGGAAAATTAGTGACAGATTCGGAGCCGATGCGGCGAAGGAACACGCCGTCCTCCTGTGGATTGGGAGGGGGGCGGCGGCTAGTCGCACTATACTAAATCTCAGATATTGTGCTATTGTCATAAAATCTAGAAGTTAAGCAAATTTGGTCGCGGTTAGGTACGTAGATGAACACACTGTTTGAGATAAGCTAAGTGCACTACAGGTAACGGTAATACCACGTTGAAAACACCGGTTTTCGTCTGATCACCGAAGTTAAGCAATGATGGGTTTGGTTAGTACTTGGATGGGTGACCACCTGTGAGTACAAATCGTTTGTTGTCTTTGTTTGTAAAAAGGGCCTTGAACAAATCTAGAAACTGTAAAATGAGTAAATTGAGGGTGTGTGGCGACCTCCCCCCCCCCCCCCCTAGTCCACATCTGTCAACTGTGACAATGACTTTATTAAAGTGCATAGAAGTCCTACCTGAAACACTGACACGCAGTGGCCCTTGAAATCGCAGATGAAATACTCCCGACCCTGGATAGCGATGTCAGACGGCTCGCGCATATAGCTAGAGCAGTCGAACCACTTCACTAGATCGCCATTCTCGGCGATGGCGAATACGGTTGGAGACACGGAGTCCACGGCCACAATATGATTCTGGCTATTGATGGCCAGCCCGGCAACTATGTCTATGTAGCGCACGGTGATTTTGCGCAGGAAGTGGCCCGATTTAGTGAAGATTTGCATGCGACTGCGTTCGCTGCCTCGGTCGCAGATTATGTACTTGCCGGTTTGGCGCATGACAACTACCTGGCAACGGGAGCGAGTGTACAGTCGAATGGATGTATTTATTCAGATTTTTGGGTTCTTTATGCGAATTTCTGTAACTGTAACTCTCAATTCTTAGAAAACTACCGGCATCCCAGGTCCCAAATTAAAGCTACCAGCCTCCCAGGTCCCCAAATTAAAGCTACCGGCCTCCCAGGTCCCCAAATTAAAGCTACCGGCCTCCCAGGTCTCCAAATTAAAGCTACCAGCCTCCCAGATCCCTAAATTAAAGCTACCGGCCTCCCAGATCCTCAGATTAAGCTACCAGCCTCCCAGATCCTCAGATTAAGCTAGCAGCCTTCCAGATCCTCAGATTAAGCTACCAGCCTCCCAGATCCTCAGATTAAGCTACCTGCCTCCCAGATCCCTAAATTAAAGCTACCAGCCTCCCAGATCCCCAGATTAAGCTGCCAGCCTCCCAGATTAAGCTACCAGCCTCCCAGATTAAGCTACCAGCCTCCCAGATTAAGCTACCAGCCTCCCAGATTAAGCTGCCAGCCTCCCAGATTAAGCTACCAGCCTCCCAGATTAAGCTACCAGCCTCCCATATTAAGCTACCAGCCTCCCAGATTAAGCTACCAGCCTCCCAGATTAAGCTACCAGCCTCCCAGATTAAGCTGCCAGCCTCCCAGATTAAGCTGCCAGCCTCCCAGATTAAGCTACCAGCCTCCCAGATTAAGCTACCAGCCTCCCAGATTAAGCTACCAACCTCCCAGATTAAGCTACCAGCCTCCCAGATTAAGCTACCAGCCTCCCAGATTAAGCTACCAGCCTCCCATATCCTCAGATTAAGCTACCAGCCTCCCAGATTAAGCTACCAGCCTCCCAGATTAAGCTACCAGCCTCCTAGATCCCTAAAAATAAAGCTACCAGCCTCCCAGATCAAATCCCTCACCTTTCTCGGATACCACAGCTGCCCCTCGTCGCGGCCGGCCACGCCGAACTGGAACTTGTGCTCGCCGGTCTTGTCGAACACCTGAATCCGGTGGTTCTGAGTGTCAGCCACAACAATATCCTCGTCAGAGCCGAGGCAGAAACCATGCGGCGAATTAAACTGACCGCGCGACGAGCCTAGCGAGCCCCAGCGAAACCGGACAGTCATGTTCCCGCAGCGGCCGTTCCGATTCGGGAATGGCATTCCACCGCCGCCACCTCCGCCGCCGCCACTGCCGCCGCTGCCAATGGATCGGCCGCCGCCACCGCCGCCGCCCATGAAGTCCATGGAGTTCGGCGTCATCGCTCTGGGCGTTGTACCGATTATTGGCGACACGGGACCGACAGCGCCGCCACCGCCACCTCCGACACCGCTTCCGACGCCGACACCGCCGACATCCAGACTGAGTTTAGCGGCCAGCATGCTGCTGATCAGACTGTTGGCACCGCCGACTCCATCGACAACGCCGGCAATTGATGAAGCTACCGAGGCCGACGAAACAACCGCCGCGGTGGTATCGGCAGCGGCGACAGCTGCAGCCGCCGATTGCGGCAATCCGTAGAGCACCTGCGGCGGTACAACCGTAGCCGGTGCGTTGCTAGCCAACATGTGCGGCTTCATCAGTTCGGCGTTCTGATGCTGAGCGTGATGCTGCAGCATCAGTTGAGGATCGAACTGATCCACAGAGCCGGCTGCGGCGGCGGAACCGAGCGAACCAGATTCTGAACTGTTGCCGAATGTGCCGAAATTGGCTTCGAGCAGGGCTCGAACCCGGGGATGATTAGCCTGAAACGGGATGCTAGTGAGCAGGCCGGTGTCCCAGTGATTCCTAGTCAGGGTGGCCATCCAGTCCACTAGGAGTTTCCTAGCGTAGGCCAGGGTGCCGGCACCGGCGCGCTCGCGGTATTGGCGGACGAATTGCTCGGCTTCGGACATTTGGTCCACCCCGCGGCTGGTGGCCTCTAGCAGCTCCATCACCTGGCGGCGGCGCGTGTTTAGAGTGCGAATTAATCGATTGTTCCAGTAATTCCAGTGTTCTAATAAACTTGGCTTGGGAATATTTAGGGACTTAGAGACTTGGGGAGAATTCCCCATGACTTAGGGGAATTTCCTCATGACTTAAAGATTTTGAATGATTTAAGGAAATTTCCTGATGGCTTCAAGGGAGATTTCTCAATGGCTAACGGAGATTTCATAATGGCTTAGGGAGATTTCCCAATGACTTAGAAAGATTTCCCAATGACTTGGAGAGATTTCCTATTGACTTAGGGAGATTTCACATTGACTCAGGGAGATTTCACAATGACTTAGGGAGATTTCACATTGACTTAGGGAGATTTCACAATGACTTAGGGAGATTTCACAATGACTTAGAAAGATTTCTCAATGACTTAGGGAGATTTCACAATGACTTAGGGAGATTTCACAATGACTTAGGGAAATTTCCCAATGACTTAGAAAGATTTCCCAATGACTTGGAGAGATTTCCTATTGACTTAGGGAGATTTCCCATTGACTCAGAAAGACTTCCAATGACTCAAGAAAGATTTCAAATGACTTAGGGAGATTTCCCATTGACTTAGGGAGATTTCACAATGACTTAGGGAGATTTCACAATGACTAAGGGAGATTTCACAATTTCATGAGTCAGAAAGATTTCCCCATAACTTTAGGAGATTGCCTCATGACTAAGGAAGACTCCCCATTGACTCAGAGATTTTCTAGACGACTAAAGGAGGATTAAATCGGCTATTTTTCCTGACGATTTAGCGTTTTTAATGACAATATTTTTTGCCGAATTTAAAATAAGAAAAGCCTTACCTTCATTTCTAAATCATCATGCAGACGGCGATTCTCTTTAGCGGCAGTCTCGCCAATCTCTTCAACAAAGGCCCGATAAGAGGCGACGGCTTCGGCAATTGCGCCGGCGTTCTGCTCGCGGCTGTCCCGAATCTCTTCCAGCTTCTCTTGGAGAGAGGCCAGCTCGGTTTCCCAACGGTCGCGAGAATTGCTTAGTTGAGTGAGGCCGACTGACAGGTCCGCGTCCACCTTGATGGGAGAGTGAGATGGATAGAGTGCGAGTGTACATTAGAGCAGGGTTTAGGATAGCGGGAGTGTACATTGGGGCATGGTTTAGGATAGCGCGAGTGTACATTGGGGCAGGGTTTAGGATAGCGGGAGTGTACATTGGGGCAGTCTCTGAGTTAGTGAGTTTAACAATGGGGCAGACAGTATGGGTTAGCGTGAGTATACATTGGGACAGGCTGTGGGTTAACCTGAGTGTACATTGGGGCAGGCTGTGGTTAGCCTGAGTGTACATTGGGGCAGGCTGTGGGTTAGAGCGAGTGTACATTGGGGCAGGCTGTGGGTTAGAGCGAGTGTACCTTCGGGCAGGGTTTATGTTTTCGTGAGTATATTCAGGCAGTGTTCTGGTTTACATGAGTGTACATTGGGGGCTGGGGCGGACTATGGGTTGGCGCGAGTGTACATTGTGTTTCATCTCACTTGAGGAAATGCATCAGCAACTTTGTCAACAACGTGCTGCTTGTGATCCATGGCGACGCACTCGGGACAGTGCAGGGTGCCGCAGTCTTGACAATAGTACTTCAGCTGCTCCTGGAAAAAATGAAAGGAATAAAATAGAAATAATAAGCACACTCATAATAAAGCCTACTTTAAGTAGTAAAATTGCAATACTTTACCTGCGGATGATCGAAGCAAAAGATTGGCTTCTGCAACTGCAACGGCGTGTCAGTTTCTAAATCTTCCGGCGTAATCTCTTCAACGTGATGCTTGCTAAACATTTTCATCACCGAGTGGGCGGCGCGGCAGGAGCCGCACAGGAAATCGGCGCACTCGGTGCACTTGGCAACGGCTTCGGCTCCGGTGGTGCAGCCGCCGCATTTCACTCGCTTCTGACTGCTGGAGGCGGCGGCAGCGGCCGCGGCTGCCGTAGACGGGTCTGCTGACTCCACCGATCTGAGCAGGCATTTATTATTCAATAGTTCTATGAATTTGAGCAATTGTCGGGACAGTTTATGGGGGATTTTAGGGCGGTTTGTGAAAGATGCTTAATGCAGTTTGGCATTTTAAAGCAATTTTTAAGGCGGTTTATGGCCGATATTTAAGGTGGTTTATGGCTGATATTTAAGGCAGTTTATGGCTGATATTTGAGGCAATTTATGGCTGATATTTAAGGCAGTTTATGGCCAATATTTAAGGCAGTTTATGGCCAATATTTAAGGCAGTTTATGGCCAATATTAAAGGCAGTTTATGGCCAATATTTAAGGCAGTTTATGGCCAATATTCAAGGCAGTTTATGGCCAATATTTAAGGCAGTTTATGGCCAATATTTAAGGCAGTTTATGGCCAATATTTAAGGCAGTTTATGGCCAATATTCAAGGCAGTTTATGGCCAATATTTAAGGCAGTTAAGGCCAATATTCAAAGCAGTTTATGGCAGTTTATGCTTGATTTTTAAGGCAATTTATGGTCGATATTTAGGGCGGTTTATGGCCGATATTTAAGGCAGTTTATGGCCGATATTTAGGGCAGTTTATGGCCGATATTTAGGGCAGTTTATGGCCGATATTTAGGGCAGTTTATGGCCGATATTTAGGGCAGTTTATGGCCGATATTTAGGGCAGTTTATGGCCGATATTTAGGGCAGTTTATGGCCAATATTCAAGGCAGTTTATGGCCGATATTTAAGGAAGTTTATGACTAATTTTTAAGGCAATTTCTGGTTGATTTTTGGGCGATTTTTTAGGGTAGATAATTCAATTTTGGACAATTTTAAAGAAACTTCATTGGCAACAACGCGTACATATAATGGGAATTTTCAAACTAAATTCAGCTTATGTGAGTCAGAGGTCAACAGTGTAAAAGATGCGGGTAGAAATGTTGGCATTTAAGTCATTATACCTGGCCGCTTCAAGCTCGTGCAGATACAGATAATCCTTAGTTAATCCGGCCAGGCCAGAACGAGGATTAAGCACTGTAGGCGTACTACAAGTTGGACAGATTAACAGAAAGTCATCGCCGCCTGAGCCGGCCGATGAGCTGCGCAGACAGGCCAAATCGAATCTGTGCAGACAGGCCAGCAGCACTGGTTCAGTGAGCTGCTGACGGCAGATGCTGCACTGGTCAGCTGACAATGGCCGCCTACCAGCGCTACGGTTAGAGCTGGAAGCGGCGCCAGAGTCAGCCGCCATCATGTCGTTCTCGTCGCCATCAGGGCCTCCGAATGTTTCTAATAGATCTCTGGCCACATCGGAATCGTAATCCTCATCTCCTCCTTCATCATTAGGAGCAGCAGTGTGCCTGTCATTGTTGGCTTTATAGCTATTACAGCCACCTTGGCTGCCACCGTTTTCACTGACTAATTCCGATCTGTTGTCCTTGTTCCCGATGCTATTATCGTCATCATCAATTATTGCACTGATAGTTGTGTCAATATCAGTGGCATCGCACTTCTTCATGCTCTCACTGTTATTATTCGCAACTAATTCTGTTGAATTGTCGTTGCTATCCATGTGCAGCAATATTTTTGGCATGAAAATTTATAAAAGGATAACTTTGCACATATTGTAAATGTGAAATTTGTATCCAATGTGAACAATAAAAAAAAACAGTAACATTTGATGAAATGCATAATTTAAAACAAATAATTACTCTCCTATCAATAATAACAATATAAATAACTATTTTATCCAGTATATAATATGTTTATTTTTCATTCTGATGTATGGATTTCAATAAGATTTTAAAGGTTAAAAAATAATCATTATTATTTTTAATTACATTTAAAAAAAATCTTAGCTAAGTGTAGCTAATTTTGTGTAAAAACACTTTACATTAGAAAATAGGCTAAGTAGCAAAAAATTACAAAAGTCCATATTTTAGATTTATGACTTGTAATATATTTTACCCATGATTTATCATACTATAATCATATTTGGCCAACTTTTTTTTAATCTCTTACCTCATATGGCAGGTATAATTTTGAATATTAGAATAATATTAAAAACAAAAATAATTTATACCATTGGCTCTAAATTTTATAATAACAACTTATGCTTGAACTTGTATCTTTCTAAGCTTTGTCTATAAAAGATGGCAAAATGTAATATTATACTTGTCAAATATTACTTATATTTGATACCTATTTTATAATAATGAATTATTATTCATTATTTTTCTTTAAAAGTGGTAAAGTTACTTTATTCCTTCAGTCAAAAAATTATTGTATAATCTTACTTAGAAGATTTTCTAATATGTGTTTTTCAATAAGAGCTGAAGCTTTCCCTATTTTTCTGTATAAAGAATAATAACATAGATTGAAAAACTCTATTTTAGACTAGTTATACTAAAATAGCACATGGTTAACAGTTATGTGCATGACACAAATTTATTTCTTCAATGATAAGAATAGGATTTTATTCATTTTATTCATTTGTTGTATTTCATTTAGGTTTGGTTTTTATAACAATTATAACAATTATTAATTTTATTATTAACATAGAAGACTACTCAAAGTTTGAATTAAAACTGAGGCTAAGAAAAAAATTGACCAGAAATTGATAAACAATTTGTCTTCAACTTTGTTTTTAGGCTATAAAAAAATCTTCAGTAAATGGCAAAAGAAAATCATAGTATAAAAAAAGAATTTACTCTGATGTACATGATACTATCTAGAATAATTTTTAGCCACCTTTTGACTATGACCATATGCAATTTATCTGCATGGTCTCATTAAAAATCATTTTATAGCTGGAATAAAAACTTTTTATTTGTCTATATAGCCTAAGCCTATTAATAGGTTGAATATCATATTTAATTCAATTTAAAATATAGGCACTAGGGTTAAATCATAGTAATTTCAGTGATAAGTCCCTTGTTTTGGTGACAAGAAAAAGATCCTATTGGTGATAGGCCTAGATATTATTGTAATGGTTTGACAATTATAAATTTGAAGTGATTGTGTTTCTTTTAACTTTAGTAGAATGAAATGCTATTTTTTATGCTATTATAGTTGTGCAGTCAATTTATTCTAGGGTTTTTTAATAATATGTTTTAATATTTTGTTTAAGTAGATTCCATTTTCAAGAAATAAGACTCATATTTAAGCATGAAACTTATAGTATTTTCTATGAATATATAGCAACCTTGGATGTAGACCCTAGCTGTATATTGAAAACCACTATATGTGATAAATATCTAACCAGAATGTCAGTAATAATCTGGTAAAAGACAGAAGGATTTTTAGCCTAGTTAAATGTCTAGGTCTGACAGGTGTATAGCTACTCAACTAATAATGCTGCTAACATACATGCGCAACCCCCCCTGATTTACACTGGCCATACGACTTACTTTTTGACCAAAAATGTGACTTACCTGTGAAAAAAACCCTAAAGCAAAATTAACGCATTTTGGGTAAACGGCAGGAGTAACTATAACTGTTTTATAAGGGCTAAATGCCTCATCATCTAATTAGTACTATTCTATATCTGTATTCTTTGGGATGGGCATTTTTGTGACTTATCCCTGGTCCACCACAATTTATGGTGGCCAGATCAGCCAGGTTGGCCAGCAGTTGCGCATGTATGTGCTGCTTAATACTAATAGTCTCCAACTGTACTAAGTGATATAAAATATACTGGACTTATTACATCATGGTCATAAGCAAAAAAAATTTATCAAATGTTTACTAAAACAATAAAATGTTGTTTTATTCAATATTATATATTTACAAATACAAGAGTGAGCTTGCTTTCTTTTAAATTTATACATTTTTTAAATCTAATGAATATTTAGCCTATCTATGCTTTTCTTGCAATCAGCATTCTATGATAAAGATTCTCTATGCTTATGGTTTAATGTGTTTGATTATTTGAATATTCTAAGAAACTTCAAAATAGTCTGCACAAAAACGATATACTATAATTATTTTGAATTTCTTTTCTAAATATATTAATCTTTCAATCAATTTTTTTTTAATTTTTTAAATGCATACGAATGATAAAACAAATCTTAACAAAGTAACTATAAACTGATATTATAAAGTGTTTCATTAAAATGACTATACTTGCTGAACCTTTCATTTTTACCAAATCTGAATAAAGTAGGCCTTGTCTATCATAAAAGCATCTTGCTACCAAAATGGCTATTTGCACTAAAATGACTAGCACCTTTAGGGCCGAGGCCTAGACACTTTTTAATATATAAAATTAGACAAAAGCATTAAAAAGGAATCTATCTTCAGAAGATATAGTATAGGCCTATATTAGAAATTTTAATTTTTGGCATGCATTAAAAATGCCAATGTGCATAAGCCTAATATGCATTTTAAAATCTCTACCTATAAAAATCAAAACTCTGTCTGTCTGTCTGTCTGTCTGTCTGTCTGTGGACAAATTACTTCGCTATGGACTCCCAAACCGCTCAACCAAATTACACCAAACTTTACACCCACCCTAAACTTACTACGGAGAATGTCTTAGGCTACCTTTTAATTTCCTAGACTCAAGTCTTCCTACCTAAAAGTACAAAAAACTGCTCAAAATGCGCGATTTTTTCACTAAATCCTCCATAGCGCCGCTCCACTTCTACCGATTCTCTTCAAATTTGACACAGATAATCTTTAACTATTTTGGCACAATTGTGTAAAATTTCGAGTCTCAAAGTCAATCCTGAGCGGTGCTGTGCACTTTTAAAGTTAGGCTGTTTTTTTCAGCGTAGCAACCACCCCAACCTCCGCCCGCCTGCCTCTCTTTCCCGATCCCGATCTGGGCCCAGATGTGTAAAAGGGTTTCAAAATTGACTAACTTTCAGCTGCTATAAGTTTGCTCCACGTAAAGCGATTGACTCCCAACTTGATACAATTCTTCATTGACTCATTCTCTATCTAAATGTAAAGTTTCAACTCTGTAACTCAACCGAAAAAGAAACTGTAAGCATGTGAAGTTTGTCTGCTTTTTCTGTTGTTTGTGCCACTCACTCACTCATTCCCCAGAGCCAGACGAAGGGTCAGGCGATAGGACTGAATGTACATAGCAAATGTACAGTGTTTTGGAATAACTTTTTTTATAGCCTTCTCGCACCCCAAGAGTGGAGAGGCTACGTTTAGCCATAACAGTTTAGTGAGAAATTCTAACCACTGCCCTCCTCTCTGTATTGGCAAACTCTGCAGCAGTTTAACAGTGGATGGCAATTGGCAAATCGAGGGAATCCAGCATGGTTTGTAAAAGCGAAAGATTTATGAAAAGGCGATGCGATGCAATGAAATACAACCCTAATAAATTAGGCACACCATGGACATTTTAAGTTTCTCTTAAAAGTACTTTAAAATTTAAATGGCCTCCTAAGAAATGCGTATTTCCTTGGTTGTTAGACTGATGCAAACTGCAGTAGAGCTGAAGATACACAAATTCCTTTCAGGGCTGCGAATTGGCAAGAAAGATGACGTGATCAAAGCATGAGAACAACCATGTCAGTGGCCAGATAAAGAATCCAGCTTATGGCTGAGGGGCAGATGAGAGTGGAAAGAAGGAATAGACGATTCGAAGAGAGGAGAAGCAAAAGAGGGGATAAAAGAAAATATAAAAGATAATAGGAGAGATGAGGGGGTGAGGACGATGAGAGAGAGGGGGAGAAGAGGGGAGAGAAGAAAAGCGAGAGGAGAGAGTAGAGATGAGAGCAGAGAGCTGCAGATGAGAGGAGACAGCAGAGAGGAGAGCAGAGAGTTGACACAAAAGATTGACACAAAAAAGCTTGCGGCGCGAAAAAAATGGGCACTCCTCACTCCCACCACTGGGGAAGAGAGAAGAGATAAAGATACATCTCTACATCTCCAAGGTTGTAGAGATGAGAGAGGTGGAAGGAGAGATGAGAAATGAGAGATGAGAGATAAAGGAGAGAGGAGACTCGAGAGAGAGAGAGAGAGAGAAGAGAGGGAGAGAGAGTATAGAAAAGGGAAGAGAAGAGAAAAAAGTAAGGAGAAAGGAAAGTGAGGAGTCAAAAGAGGGGAAAGAAAAGAGTACAGAGGAGAGAGGTGAGAGAACATATAAGACTGAGATGCCAGATTAAAGAGGGGGATGAGAGAGCAGAGACGAGAGTGAACAGATGAAAGATGGGAGAGTAGAGAGAACAGAGAAGAAATAAGAGATTACGGAGACGAGAGGAGAGAAGAGAGACAAATGTAGAGAAGTGAGTGAGGAGAGAGGAGAGGAAAGAGGAGAATGGAGAGGGGAGAGAGTAGAGAGAGGAGGAGAGATAAGAGAGAAAGACAGAGAAGAGAGAGAGAGAGAGAGAGAGAGAGAGAGAGAGAGAGAGAGAGAGAGAGAGAGAGAGAGAGAGAGAGAGAGAGAGAGAGAGAGAGGAGCAGAGAGAAATGAGAAGAGATAAGAGAGAAAAGATAAAAGAAAAGAAAGGAAAGATGAAAGAGCAAAGGCGAGAGAGAAAAAAGAGGTGAGGGAAGAGACGAGAGAAGAGGGGAGAGAGGAGAGAGGAAAGAAGAGATGAGAGGAGAGAGAGAGAGAGGAACGAGTAGAGAGGAGAGATGAGAGAGTAGAGGAGACAGTTAAGAGAAGAGAGAAAAGAATAGAGAGGAGAAGGAAGAGACGAGAGAAGAGGGGGGAGAGGAGAGAGGAGAGGAGAGAGAAAAGAAGAGGGAAGAGATGAGATAAGAGAAATGAAAGAAAAGAGAGATGAGGGAAGATACGAGAAAAGATGGGAGAGGAGAGAGGAGAGGAGAGAGAAAACGAAAGAGTAGAGAGGAGAGAGGAGAGGAGAGAGAAAACGAAAAAGTAGAGAGGAGAGAGGAGAGGAGAGAGAAAAGAAGAGACATGAGATGAGATAAGAAAGATGAAAGAGAAGAGAGATGAAAGAGAAGAGAGATGAGGGAAGATACGAGAGAAGAGGGGAGAGATGAGAGAGGAGAGACGAGGGACGAGAGAGAAGAGAGGAAACAGAAGAGACGATAGAAATTTTAAAGGATCCAAGGGACGTAGGGAGAGGCAGGGAGAGGCCAGAGTTTGCCCATACATGTTTTAGAGTCAGACAGACATTGCCTGACATTCTGCGCAGTACCCCAGACAACAATATCAATGTTTGCCTCAAATCCTAATTTTACACAAATGTGCTTCATTTTATGTCTACCTCTATCCTACTCACTATTAACAAGTTTTTGTTTGTGTATGGCCTTAGATTTCAGAATACATGCAAAAGTAGTTCCGGGGATTGGAATTCCCCGGGTTCAAAATCCGCGGGTTTCAACAGCTTGTGTTAATATATATGGTAGGCCCTATGCAACTAAAAGAATATATAATTGTCAATATATATAATTGCCATGCAATATGCATTATGGCATGCCAATAAAGCCCTTATAGTATACTATGACATATAATAGATTGATAATAAAGTAATATAGGCTCATTCCATATAAGCATGGTCGTAACATGACAGGCTATTTTTACTTATAAAATGAAATATAATAATAGAATATACTAAACCAATATTTTAAATGAAAGATAATTTTGTCAAAAATATTTTTATAGAGTTTCATGTAGATATCATCATTAGTATAGATGCTATTAAACCTTGAATGGCACTTATGGTCGTAACAACAGGATTTTTGACATATAGAAACTAAAAGGTAAAAGTCTTATAACATTTTTATTTTTGATATTTTGCAATACATTTTTTAAAATTTGACTCAGAACATCTTTAGTAATCATACTCTTTTTGTAGAATATATAAACTCAAAAAGGCAACAAAGATACAAAAGAAAAGGCAGCCTTATGGTCGTAACATTATGGTCGTAAAATATTTTTTTCTGTCAATTCAGTAACTTTGAGGTACCAATATATTAAAAATATAATAGATTATTTGGTCACCAATACTTTTATCTGATGATGCAAGTACTATACTTTTATCTATAGTTTGTTTCAACCTTCCAAAGCTTTCTATTTGTTTTTAAAAGGTACACAAACTTAATGATGTCTTTTGCTTAGAAAAATGTCTAAATTTTTACAAAAATGACTTTTTGCCACTTGATAGCATACTAATCTAACATTTTATCATTCATTTATTCTTAGATTGTAGATATTACACATAAAAAACATTTGGTAAAAAAATGGCTGATAAGGCAATGGCAAGCAAAAATATTGACTTTTTTCTATTTTCCAAAAATGTCCATCTTATATGGAATGAGCCTATAAATATAATAGAATGTCTTGATAATTAGAGGATTAATAGGCCTAATTAATTAGATAAGTGATTTTTGGAGTTATATAATAGTAGTAAGATATATATAGTAAGATATATATTTTTAAATTATTAGAAACATACACATTTTAGTAGATACATTTATGTAGTATATAAACATATCTTGGCTATAGCATTAAATTAGTTTAAAATTGTTAGTTTATTATGGAAATTAAAAATGGCTAAAAAGTCCTTTATTGTTGCAACTGCAATAGGGTCCTTTATTGTTGCAACTGTGATTAGTGTTGGCATGCATCTGCTTGGCATTGGTGTGCATTAGTATTCTGGCATGCACTCAACTTAGTATGATCCAGACTAAAAAATAGAAAATAGCTAGGCCTATTCCTAGCCACCTAGTCCCCTACAGGTATGGTCTAGCCTAGGCTAGCAAAATTCAGATTTTTATTCTGAATTAGTTTCCAGATTTTCAATGAAAAATAAGACTAGACCTAGTTAGTTAAATAGCACAAAAATCAGATCCAGGTAAACTTGTCAACTTTTTATTTGTCAACTGTGTTGATGAGTTTACCATGGTTTGTATATTGTGTAACTGATATGCAGTATAACAAAGTGTATAGAAGTAAGAGATGCAAATAGAAGCAAAATCAATAAGGTTTTTTTTAATTTATGCATATATAAAAAGTTAATTAAGCATATATGCTTAACTCCTGTCTGACCTGTCCAAACTGAATGGGTAAAATGGCCACTAGCTAAGGTAAGTTGCCCTATTGGAAAAAGTTGACAAAATTCGGACGACTGTCCGTTGCATTTTTGGATTCTCCTGGTGTCGCGTTGCGCAATAGTGGTGTCAAGTAGTATGTCGCGTTGCGCGACACTGTGGAAACCTAGTGTCGTCATGCGTCGTGACAGTGTGGCAACTTGATAGATGGCATGTCATGTGTCGTGTTGCGGCCTAGACCTGTAGCCAAAACCTTGCAAACTGTGTTCACTGTTTTTTTCGGTATTTAAATGTTTCAAACATGTTTGATAATAAAAAGTTCTTGAATTGTTATTTTTTATTTTGAGGTAAAGTAACTAATACTTCAAATATAATTTTTAGAAATGTTACTTGTTAGTTACAATGTGTGTGCTGTTTTTCTAAGTGTTGTACCTTTGTTTTACTGTTTATTGTTTTTAAATTTTATTTCTTTTTCCGCAAAATTGAAAGGAATACTCTTATCACTTGCCCCATGGTCCTGGTATCGGGATTGAACGGCCAAACAGGAATTGTCAATTGCAACGTGGCTGCTATGGCGTCCTCCCCCCCCCCCTGGTCATTGTGTCAATAGACATTGGCGTTGCATTGCCGCCCCCCAGTCAACAAAATTTGGTGTTGTATCAAGCTTTTGAGGGCATAATTTTGGCACCTGTGTCGCGCATCTACAGGTTTTTGAAACTTATTTTAATAGGGGTAAGTTGCAGGAAGGGGCCGTAGCCTAGCGGTAACGCAGCTGCTCTAGTGTGCCAGCAACCCAGGCTTGATTCCAAGTGTAGTCACATTAATTTAGGGCTGAATTGGAATCTTGGCTTGGCTCTGCTTGTGCAATTAACGGCCTTGAAAGCCAACCCCCCAAGGCATAGTGAAGTGTACATGCCTAATGATAAAAAAAAGTTAGGGCCGCTATACACTCCTATGTGAGTGTGTGCCTATGTATGTATCCGCGCGCTTGTATGCCTGCTCAGGGGAGTCGGCGGACTGGGCAGTAATGTCTCTTGCCAGTTATATACCTATGCCGCTTAAAGTGTGCCAGGGTGCACACAACCCCCTGCTTCTAATAAATAAGGTAAGTTGCAAGATCAAAAATGCAAAAAAACAAAAAATTGGGAGAAAAAAGAAAGGAAGAGAAAAGGAAAAGAAAGGAAAAAAAGAGAAAGAGAGGAAAGAAGAGAGGGAAAAAGAGAGGAAAAGAAAAAAATACAATAAAAGTCATATACAAAGTGAAAATTAAGTCACAATTAGGAGAACTAAGCTGCAAATCTAGACAAAACCAAGTTGCACCAGATAGGTGAAATTTTGAGGTTGGGCATGTATGTAATTAGCTTAAGTAGAATTTTTTTAAATTACATTTATCAAAACTGATTAAAATAAATATTGATTAGGATTGGGATCCTATAACAATTAATTGCAGTTCCCTAACTAGGTTAAGATAGAAGATTCTTGGTTACATCATTTTTAATTTTATCATATCTCATATTTGATCATGTTGTACATGGCAGACTGCTAGGTGCCGCAGTGCACTGTTGTCTCTTGTCTAGTCAATCTAGCAAAAAAATTCCAGCGATAGATGATTTACTGATCTAGCACATACATGTGCAACCTCCAAAATTCGGTCAGCCGTGCGACTTAGTTTTAACAAAAATGCGACGTAGTTTTTGGCCAAAAATGCGACTTACATATAAAAAAACCCGAAAGCAAAATTAACGCAACTTTGGGTAAACGGCAGGAGTAACTATGACTGTTTTATTAAGCTAAAATGCCTCGTCAGCTACTTAGTACTACTCTTCAGGTTATTTTTTGGGTGGGCATTTTTGCGACTTCCTTGATTGGCCGCCAAATCGGTCGGCCGGATCGGCCGACTCGGCCGACTGTTGCGCATGTATGATCTAGCAACAATAAAGGTAGGCCTAGGCATTGTCACAATTGACAATTGTCATGTCCTGTGCCTAAAAACCAGCATTAGGCCTACAATGACACGGCTTGGCTCATTGCTTTTATGAATCTGTTTTATCTGTGCACTGAGACAGCTGAACATACTGTAGGCCTATTATGCTGATGAATTTAGGCCCTACCATTTGAAAAATTTACCAGTTGATGAATTTAACAGTTGACGAATTTACAGCTAAGCCAGTTGACGAAAAAAAGTTGACAAGCACCTTAAAAACCACAAAAATACTAATTAGTAAGGAAAAAAATTGCAAAAGGTATTTTAAAAAACTAAACTAAAAGTTTATTTTTAAAAAACTAGCGTAGCATGATAAATTGAATGATGGATTCAAATTGCGATTGAAGTTATTTTATTATTTGACAGTGTGACAGTCTGTTGTCTAAGCAAGCATGGTCTGCAATTATTTTAATATTTAAAGGCGATATTTGTTTCGGTCGAAGAAGTTAAATATCAATGTTACTTTTCTAGATAGGCCTAATGAAACCAACAGCCAGCAACAAATAATAACTAGTATGCAACAACAATTAAAATGCCCCAGCACCAGCACCCAATAACTAGAGTTTTAAAATAAAAAATCTTAAGACATGTTCATCATGATCTCAAATTAACCTTCGAATTAGCGCCTCAATAGTGCATTTAAACAGATACATTTTCGATAAAAGCATCATATATAAATAATGATGTTAAGTCTACTTTATTTGCACATATCTTTTGAAAAATTTTTATCTACAGAAATTTTCGGTAGAATTGACGACATTATATACATTAAGACCATTTAGAAGCAAAAACATGTCAACCAACCATTAACCAACTACATGTGAAAGTACAGTTGGCTTTGTCGGGATGGCCTGGTCTTAAAATCCCACCGCTGCCACCAATGTTGGACCCGTGTTTCTCCGGCCGTCTGGCACAGTGATTTGGGTTTGAGCTCTCATCTTCCTTAACCGGAAGCCTTAACTCAGTAGCGTACGTAGGTAGTGCTGCCACCAGTTCCTTCAGGCCTCGGGCTTCGATGAGGTGAGCTACTGTTCTGAACGAAATAAACAAGTCAACGAACTCAGCACAGCGTGCAGATTTGCAAGTTAACGAACAAGGTGTCCTGCAAGTCAGCAGATCCTGCCGGGCTCAGTGGGTGGTTGCATGGGAAGGCAGCTGTGTATTAGCTCCTTTTAGGCTTGGGCGTCAAAGTTTAGTCAGGCCAATTACAGATAGCTAGAATGGGCAACTGGGACTGACAGAAGACTTGAGTCTTAGAGAACAATAACGAAAACTGGAAAACTGGTCCAAACAAAATTAGACTCCGATTTTGACTGAACCAAGGGTCCAATTTACATGTATTTACATGGCACGTATTACAGGGCACGTATTTACATGTATAGCTAGGCAGGGAATCACGGCTGCGCCAGTGTGCGTCGGACCTCATGACTCTGTTCTATTTTTAGAACTGACGTCACCTCGCCTTCTAGACATGGGCCTTTTCAGCTTGTTCTGGTTCCAGAACCAGAACCAATTTGTGAATTGTTTCTAAAAATAGATACTGATCGTCATTCGGCTTCTTCCAAGAAAAACAGCAGTATAATTATTCTATTTAATTCTGTTGAATGTTTGACTGCCTTAACAACCTCTGCACTTAGCACAATTTTTCACTTTCTTCTTGGCGATTGTCATTCAATAATAAAAACTTTATAGCACGTATCTCCCTCTAGTTATGGAGACAAAAAGTTATACTTTGTTTCGTCAACGTACAGTTGTACATGCTGTCCAGTGTAAGTATAAACATATATACGTGCATGTGACATCTACGATATATGTAATCACGTTCTGGTGACATGGGCCTCCTCACAAACTTTTGTGTGCACCCCCTGTGATTCTTGCGCCTGTGTGATGTGATGTGATGATGTCATGTTATCGCCCACCCCAACCCCACTTCGGATCTATTGCTCGAACTGATTCATGCGTGTGACAGTTTTATGAACGGCCCTATCTCTCCAAACTTTTTCCCGCCTATTATGTAGTGCAGCTCTTCATCATAAATCATTTTTCTCCACTGCGCCCCAAACCAATTTCTCGTCCAGTCACAGCGCGGCTGGCAATCGTGACTTTCATCAGGGTTGTTTGGTAACGGAGGTCGAGGATACGTCACGGCCTTCAATATCACGCATCACGCTCCATGATCGCGTGTCGCGTGATCTCAGGGGTATAAATAAAAGCTCACCGCATCTTCTAATACTCATTCTTAATCCAACTCACCTTAATAATTAACCGGACTATTAGTGTCAAGTTCATTTCCAGAAATTTTGGTCTGCCTATTTTCTCATTTGCCATGAACCGTGAAATCATGAAGTGTGAGAGAGAGTGTGCCTGTCGCAGGATGGAATGTAAGCTGAGGATCAGAGTGGAAAATCACCCAGTATAAGCCGAATGCATTCAAATAATCAACAGTACTTCTAAGTAAGTCCCTGTAAGATGTGCACCATGAGAGAGTTATATGGAACCTGCACTTCCCCATCCCTTGTTGCATCATTCAAGCCCATCTAGGAGGGAAAGACATTAAGATGGAGTTTTCTATTATCCACCATTGGGATCCTGGGGATTAGGAGGGAGTAGCCTAAAGTCGTCTACCAACTAAAGCTCCCCATATGCAATTAAAGTACTCATTTCCAGCACTGTCCCTTGAATGCCGCGCATAGCTGAGTCCCTTAATCTGCAGTTCTAGTAGTACAGTAGGGGTCAAGAACCTCAGTCTGCTATACATGTATAGCTAGCTAGACCGGGATTCCCGTCTCGTTAGCAATAGAGCATGGAAGCTTTTACCGGGTGATGTACTCCTCTAGGTTCCAGGAGCACAGGTGTGACGGCCAACGTCTTTGGCGTGTACGGTCAAACAACCCAGGCCCGCCCACTGTCTAGATAATGAGATCTTGGCCGCAACGTCGGCTACCGCACCATCCAGAGTGGACAAATTCTATAGGGGACGAGGCCTTGCGGTTGTATTTTTCAGCGCCACAGCCCAGACAGAGTACAGCAGGTATTCTCATGCAGCCCGGGTTTGGTTACATGCAAATCGACAGGTAAAACTTATGACAGGCGTGAAGAATTTCAACCGCTTTTAAATAGATGCCCGATTTGTATAACTTTGTAATGCGACTACTTTAGTTCAAGGACCATAGCATATCATAAGAGTGTGACTATTTTGCAAACTTGCATACTGTCCTTGTCTGTCCTTTTTTGGCTCGTACAATGAAAAGAAGTCTAACTGGTAATGAAGTTTAAACTCTTGAGTACAGTGAAATGCAGATCGGTAGGACAGTTAGCACAGACACAGACAGACAGACAGACAGACAGACAGACAGACAGACAGACAGACAGACAGACAGACAGACAGACAGACAGACAGACAGACAGACAGACAGACAGACAGACAGACAGACAGACAGACAGACAGACAGACAGACAGACAGACAGACAGACAGAAAACAGTCAGCCCAGACAGTCAAAAGCGACCGTCAGGTTCATAAATTCGCTGCTATATAAACTTTTAGTCTAATTTGTTACATTTTCTAAGCTGTTATGAACGTATCTTGTGGTTCTACTTTCTGCACTCTAGTTTTGTTATTTATCTTGAGTTCACTTTATTTGGGCCGCGATTTAGCGAAAGAAACACTTCTTATGGACAAACGTGCACTGTACTAAGAAAAGCACATCACATAAACATTTTCTTAGAATCTGGTCTCAAACCAGAAAAGCAAACTGCATAGAGAAATGCACAGAGCAATAATAATGGTGAGTACAATTCGAGTTTCGTCGAAAATACTCGTATAGCCGTCATTTGGTACCTTATTACTCGACTCAGGTAATTTTTATACTGTATATAGCATTTAATAGCATCAATATTAAAAAACTGATCAGAAAACAACCAAAAATTTTTTGTGCCGAAACGTAGATAAAATTTTCACAGTCACAATGAGCGGTGGCTTTGTATACTTTAGCGCAATGAAGCTTGAATGTTCAAATGGCATCATGAAAGTCGAAGCGTTTACAGCTGTTGGTGCATTCCGATGCTACGGACTTGGTAAGATTTCATTGGCAAACTATAAATTCCAACTGCTGCGTGCTTAGTCAATTTAAACAGTTTAAACCAGTCAGTAAAAGCGCCACAAATCAGAAATTAAATGTAATGGCTTGCACTGTTGACCCTTGAGCACGAGCACCCACGCTGCTCACAGATTATGTACAGCAGCCTTAACTCTCATCGGCATACAGATATTCACCTTGTGCTTTTGGGATTGGTTCTCGTGTGTTAGCTACTTAGCTAGCTACACTCCTCTGTTCCTCTGGGTAATCGCGTGTTGATATTTTTCAAAACTTTTATCCTTACAAATGTTTCAGGTCGTCACGAAGTCATGGGGATCAGGCAGATGCAGTTACAGTTTGATGCATCTTCTTCTGATTCCGGTGACGACTCTGATGACGATGGATTTCCAGGCTTCTTTGGCCGGGCCATTCAAAGCTCCATTCCATCTCGTTGAGCTGAGCCAACTCCGACTCAAACCAGTGACCTCTATCTTGACGCTCAAGTAAAGTCTGTAAAAGTTTACAAACGGCAACTTGACAAACTCTGCGGCAGTAGTTCGAGCTGCTGTGGATTCGATCACAAAGCCGCGGTAGCCAAGACTACGAGCGGAGAGCGCTACGTGATTGAAAAAGGTAAAGATGCTCCGACGCTAGCAATTAACTTTTATTGTTCGAGTTTTTCTTTCTTTTCGGGATCAGGATTTTAAGCCAGTTATTTCTCATCCCCAGATTCAAACATACGAGCGTAGCTAGTCTACATGATGGGAAATTTTATAATTTAGCTAGCAAGAACTGCAAGAGCGTAGCCAAGAATTTTTGTCAGTGGAGGCCACTGAGGCGGCGCCACTGAGGGAGGTGCCATCGTGTGGTCACCTATGGGAATGTTATTGGTTAGATTAGACTAGATTTAAAAATTAGATTTGCAGAAACGATCTACATTATCCTTTTGCAATTTATATTTTTATTCCTAATTTCTTTAATTTTTCCTAATTAGCGCCTCAATTATGCTCTTAATTTTCTATCCAGGAGTAAGCAGCGAAAGTAACATCGGCAAGTCCAAGGAGTGCTATCGCAAGGGCGAGTGTCGCTTGGTTAAAATAGAAAAATCGGATATCCACGACTGGGAGCTGGTTCGCAAGCTGAAGGCCGAATTTCCGAATTCCAGCGCGACGCTAAGACATCTGCTTGATAGATGCGGCTCCGCTTACAATTTACTGCGGGACAACTGTATTGACGGTGTTCGTAAAATCTGCAACTTCTTGGAACAGAACAATTTCATCAATGCGTCTTGATCGAGTGAAAGTAGCTCTGCTATACGACAGTTGATTCCTCGTCAAATCGTGAATCACCTTTTTGTTTTTTACTAATAACTAACAAAATTTCATTAGGCTCATATGCCGTATTTCACCTATTTCGATTGTTTATTCATAGTTGTAGATCATTAAAAAGTATCTTTTCTTCTTTCACTTTAAGGTGTTTCCTCACAGATCGGCTTTAATTGTGATTGGTTAATATCAAGCCATGAAAGCTACTGTAATGCCGTCACTGTATAAAGTTAATGTTTTATATCTCAGTTTAGAACTTCGCCGGCGACCGAGCTACTTGTATATTGCAACCGTTTGTAATCGCTATTTTAGAATAAAAAACAATAAAAGGTACTGCATTGTCACATGACCGGTTTTGTAGTGAAAATAACAAGTGCACATTTATGCGAATTGCCGCTTGACTGACTGGAATCGTCGCTCCCGTCTGTCTGTCCTTTTTGAAGCAATTTCAGCTCTTTACGTATGGAATGTACAGCTACACAAATGTCATTGCTATGCATGCAGTGGTTCCTAAAGACGCTTTTAGGATTCTTTTAAACTTGTATAAATTTTCTTATGATGAGCATTAATAGCTACTGATGTGATGGTACATGAGCTCCTTCCCCTGTACTATAGCTACTACTGCCAGTAGCGATTGCATTTTCTCCATCCCTTTTCTTATTTATTTTCCTCTATTCTTTCATTCCCCTCTCCCATCTCATCGAATCCCATCAGCTCCATCAGGTAGTCACCAATCGTTCCAGCAATCGTTAATTTCTTCATGGAAATCGAGCTTTTGAGTTTGCCGCCGCCTTTCTAAAACTTTCAACGCGACTCTGCGCTTTTGTAGATTATTGGGACAGTAAGATGCTGCCTGATCTTAAAGGTATTGATATGGTGCATCGGCTTCCAGTTATGTTGAGCTTCCAGTATTTGTCGCCGCCTTCAAAGAAGCGCGAGCATTTGCAAAAGTCGAACAGTGATTTATGTTAGCACCTGGCGTATCTTTATGACCCCGGGGGAACTGAAAGGATCTTTTGATCACGTGAGTCTCTGTGGTAACAATTAGCTCCACCAATCAGAAAATTCGACGTCAGTTCTAACAAATCGGCTCCGCCAATCAGCGTCGAGGTGTTCCATTTTAACAAACTGCGGTCCAGTTGGCGCCTATACTGAAACCACTGATTTTTTCCCGCTCGGAAGGGAACCCGGCCTCCGGTACCTCTATTCTCTTGAGTTGCGTTAGTTCGACCGTCGTTTTTTGATCCCCGGATTGCGACATCTCCCCTCATCATCAAGGACGTCTTTCCCGGTCGACATCATCGAGGTCGCGATGACATCATCCCATCCCTACAGCTGCGAAGCACTAAGCCGATTTGGTCGCTGTGGATTACTTGTTGAGTTTTTTATTGGTTGGTTGGCTACCTAGACTTGCTTAATTAGGTGATACCCTATCTGTCCCCTGTAGTGAGTGAAACGAGGCTAGACTGCTTGTTGTAGTCGATAGTTGCCGAAAGCTTGCAGGCGAGAATAATAGCGATCAGTATATTTATTGAATTATTGAGCTGAGTCAGAATGGTGGCTAAAGTCGCACCATGCACATTTGATTTTGTACGCAAAGGGTTGAGCTGGCAGAGTCACGCGGCGCAGCCGCTAACAACCCCCCAACACACACGATAGTAGGCGCTGCCTTCATCCCCTATTTCAGGAACTGGATTAAGCGCACACGTTTGCTTATTGTGATTAGCAGTCCAGTGCTGTATTTGAGGCAGAAATAATTAAAAAATACTGTTAGTAGTCTGATTACCTCAATTCAATCTGAAGTGTGAAGTGTTTTTCTGAGGTTGAATCTGACAGTTATTTTTATCTGATTTTTACTTTTTCGCTGATGGCTCCAGTGAGGAACTAAATTAGCAGGCGCCAGTCACAGTGGACCAATGGCAAGGCGGTTCTCAGTCGATCGATCTATCAAATCAATTAGCAAAATTGCCAATAGTTCAAAATTGGCGCTAGAGATGTACTTTGTGCACTCTGGATTCGCCAAGCGGCTCGGGTAATGAATCATGCGGTCTCTGAAGTTCGAGTTAGTCTATCACCAGCGCTACGAGAGGCTGGTTAGCACGTTGAAGGCTAGAAGTAGAATCTTTATTATTTAGCAATGTAATAGTACATGTAGCTACCCCATAGTCCCGCCACCACAAGCCCCCTCTGTCCCTGCATGGCCAATGCGATCAAGTCCCAGCAGTGTCCCTTATCATCGGCTATGACTTCGAGATTGACAGAAAGATGACACTAGTTGGCAGGTAAGTGCAAAGCCCCTTCTAGTCGGAAGTCCGATTTCGAAAGCTACGGTTTGGTGAGCCAGGACGCACGGGCTGGTGGCAGCGGGTTTGTTAATCTGCAGACAAACAGACAGACAGACAGACAGACAGACAGACAGACAGACAGACAGACAGACAGACAGACATAAAGACAGACAGAGAGACAGACAGACAGACAGACAGACAGACAGACAGACACTATGACAGACAGACAGACAGACAGACAGACAGACAGACAGACAGACAGACAGACAGACAGACAGACAGACAGACAGACAGACACTATGACAGACAGACAGACAGACAGACAGACAGACAGACAGACAGACAGACAGACAGACAGACAGACAGACAGACAGACAGACAGACAGACAGACAGACAGACAGACAGACAGACAGACAGACAGGCAGACAGACAGACAGACAGACAGGCAGACAGACACACAGACAGACAGACAGACAGACACACAGACAGACACACAGACAGACAGACAGGCCCTTTGTCTGCTCTCTAAATTAAATCGCAGTCGAAATACTTTAGCTATAAACAATAAATAAAATGGAAAAAAGCATATTGGTCATAGGAGTTATATGATTGTACAGACATGTACAGATAACAAGTATGTAACTTTATTATGCCTACTTAAATTGTACACACGGATGAGCAGGAACAGCTGCACAGAGAAACTAGCTGCCAGCCAACCAACTACGAGTGCATGACTCGTCGCACACACTTGAACAACTCAAAAAATAGCCAGTAAGATAGCTAAATTGTACTCAATTCAAGTGGAACTTCGCTGCACTCGTAGCTCCCATTTGTCTGCTTTTCTTGCAGTCTACTTCTTTGCATACAGCTGTCTGTCTGTCTGTCTATCTGTCTGTCTGTCTGGGTCTCAAACCAGAAAGTAGAACTGTACGGAGAAATATAATGCAACTATACTTGTGAGTACAATATAAAGCTCGTATAGCACGGCCTTTGGTTGAGTACACGTACGTACGTTGCAGTACCGTATAACTCGACTCAAGCCATATATCACACTATATATATGCAATAAGGCAAATCATTCATTAAGCATCCATATTCAGAAAACTTTCCAGAAAAAACCGACAACTCTAACGAAATTTTTGCAGTCACAATGAGCGGTGGCTTCTATTGTAGCGCAATGACGCTCGAATGTTCGAATGGCACCATGAGAGGCCAAATGTTTGAGGCTGTTGGTGAATTCCGACCCAACGGATTTGGTAAGGCTTCACTGGCAAACTCGCTATTTTGTATATAGTCAGTTTAAACAGTCAGTAAAAGCCGCAAAGAGTTGTATAGCGACCTTGACTTTCTCTAATCGGTAAATATATTCACTCTGTGCCTTTGGAGTTGGCCCTCATTTGTTAGCCAATTAGCTACCTGGTAGGTATAATCTTAATTCTGTCCTTCAGAAACTGCGTGCTGATATATTTCAAAACTTTTATCCTCACAACTGTTTCAGGAGGCCACGAAGTCATGGGGATCAGCAGGCAGAGGAAGTTTCAATCTGATGCATCATCTGATTCAGTTGACTATGACATTCAAAGCCGAGCCATTCAAGGCTTATGGCCAACTCGGACTCAAACTAGAGACGTCGATCTTGACGCTCAAGTAGAGTCTGTAAAAGTTTACAAACGGCCACTTGATAGTGCCTCCGGCGGTAGTTCGCTCTTTTCAAGCGGCTTCGGGCCCGGGCACCAAGCCGCGGTAGCCAAGACTACGAGTGGAGAGCTCTACCTGATCGAGAAAGGTGAGGCTGTCATTGTTACAGTTTTTCTCGTTCTTTTTTAAAAAGGTCAGTGATGTAGGATTCGGGTTCGTGATAATAGACTAGTTTGATTCATACAGTTCTTTACCAACTATATTGTGCACATATAGTCTAAATGACGGCAGGAACAGAGATGCTGTGCACCTGTTGTGATTGAGGGCGCCAAGTAAGGGGGCAACGGGGCAAGGGGGTGCCATAATTTCTGCCAGCCTCTTTTTTTTGGGGGGGGGCAACTGCCCCCATGCAACATTCACCCCATGACTACGCCGCATAATATAATTACACAGGAGTAGAAAGCGATAAGGCAATCGGCACGTCCAGAGAGTGCTATCGCAAGGGCGAGTGTCGCTTGGTTAAAATAAAAAAATCCGATATGTACGGCTGGGAACTGATTCGCGAGTTAAAGGCCAGCATGTTCAGCTGGTTCAGTTTCGGAGTGACGCTAAGACAACTATTCGATATTTGTGGCTCTAAATACCGTTTGCTTTCGGACAATTGCATCCACGGTGTTGATAAAATCTGCGCATTCTTGCAGCTGAACGGTTTCATCAGCAGCTGAGAGACGTGTTGATCGAGCGAAATCGAATAAAATTTGTTAATTTCATACAGTAATTTTTTATACTTGATTATAATTAATGTATAGTAATCGACAGTTTCCATTATTCTTTCACTTCAGTGGCTTGGTTTCGCGTAGTTGTTATTGGCGAGCCCATGGACGGCTAAAATAGGACGCTACACCTTGACTTTTTCGAAATCTGTATATCTGTATAGCCAAACCTGTATATTGGTTGTAACTTACATGTACATGTAGTACACTCCAGAGAAGTTAAAGTAAAGGAAAAAAGATCGATACATTTCTGTTCGGTGTATTGTCAGAAATGCAACAAAATACTAAAAGTTCTAAAAGAAATTATAGCAAAATGTATAAAAATTCTGCACTTTTTTGCGTCAAATATTTATTACCTGCCTCTCGTCAAACTAGAGTGCAAGGCTGCAAACGTTTTATATTTGTAGTCTTTAGCCGTGAAACATTTCCGAAACTAGAATGTTCTACAGAGTTCGGGCGGGAATTTAACTTGTTATACTTTAAATATATTTATCTCGTAATTTTCTATACTTTGAAAAACGAAAAGTGACAAATAGTGTCTTGTTTTGTGCAAGAGTTCTTTCTTTTGTTTTGTAGTATAAATTATTCTGCAGTACGCTTTAAACGCATAGCAGTTTCATGTACAGTTGGATTGAATTTTTGAGCGTACTCGTGCGTAGCTCTCACATTACTTACAGGTGCTTTTATTATATTGATGAGGACGCCCTTTTTTCCAAATCCCGCGCTAGCACATGGGCTCTAAACTTACTTGCTTACTAACAGTAGGCTAGGGGCATTTTTTATTCTTTTTCTGCGAAGTAACATAAAATTTATACTAGATATATGGTTTGGTCATACTAGTAGTCATAATAACATAGGCGCAGCTTTTTGGGTCATAAATCATCGCTTTCGAAGCTGGTCTGACAGCCACCTGCGCCTCACTCAGTGTTGAGGCTGGCGCCAGATGGTCTGAGGGGATGCGAATAGTAGCTTTTTTTCTCATCATTTTTGACAGGCCATCAGATTTATGAGGTCAGAGCCTATTGTTCGGGTTCACTCAAGCGTGTGACAGCTTTGACAGCTATGCGTTTTACCCCTAAAAGTACCTTGGGATTAGCGATTAGCGATTTCTCTTCATTATCTTCACTTTCTATTTAATAAGAGCTTTCTAATGTATATTTTTTCATTAATTTTTGTCAATTCTACGCGAAAAGTCAGTCATAAATCATTTTGTTGCGATTTTGATTGATTTATGTTTTAAAACCTGTCATGTTTTTACGACCCTGTGGGAACTGATAGGATCTCCCGGTCACGTGATTCTGGGTGGCCACTAGCTCAGCCAATCAGAAAATTCGGCGCTCATTTTAACAAAACGGCTCAGCCAATCAGAATCGACGTGTTCCATTATAACAAACTGGGGTCCAGTTGGCGGCTATTTAAGCCGGAGTTTTTGGCCCGCTCGGACCTCAACTGGTACTGGCTCGGGCCCAGTACGCGACCGTCGTTTCTTGATCCCCGGATTGCGACTTCCCCCCTCATCATCAAGGACGAATTCCCCCGGTCGTCAGCAGCGAACATCAAAGTTAAGATCATCACCTGCTAGCTATCAGCGAAGATTGTGTCAGCATCATCCCGAGTCTACAGCTGCGAAGCATCAAGCCAATTCGGTCACTGTGGATTACCTGGTCTCCGGCTGTTGAGTTTCTGATTGGTTGGGTGAGAGGCTACCTAGACTTGCTTGATTGGGTGATTCCTTATCTGTCCCCTGTTTCAGTAGCTGGATTAGGCGCACACTTTTGCTCACTTTGTTCAGTAGTGCTGTTGCTGAGGCAGAAGTCATTCAATAATACTTCTAGTAGTCTAAAACTCCAATTCAATCTGAAGTGTGAAGTGATCTAAGAAGAAGGTTAAATCTAACAGTTATTTTTATCGGTTTTATTTCTTTGTTCGCCGATGGCTCAGATGAGTAGCTAAGCTAGTAGGCGCCGGTCACAGTGGACCAGGCAAGGCAGTTCTCAGTCGATCAATCTATCAAATCAGTTAGCGAAGCTGCCAGGAGTGCAGAATCGGCGCCAGAGATGTACTTTGTGCACTCTAGGTTCGCCAAGCGGCTCGGGTAATGAATCATGCGGTCTCTGAAGTTCGAGTTAGCCATCACTGTGCTCACAGCCATCACTTGCTACTCAGCTTCATCCCAATTATCATCATCTACTCAACTTTCATCTATACAACTAAATTACATCAACCCATTGTTGCAGCCGCCAGTGCCCAATAACGTCATAAGCTTCTGTATTAATATTAAACATTGATAATTATAAACCAGTTGGCGTCTTGTTATCTACCGCCATTGCCAAATGCTACCGCTACAAAATCTACTCTGCCATTGTTGAGTTCACCATCCTTTTGGGACTAATTAATAACGTCAGTACCCTCGTCAAACGGCCCTTTTGAGGGCTATAGCCACTACTACGCCAATAACGTGACAGACGCCTACAAGGTTTACATTAACTTAGGCCTAGCGAGCACCGAACCTTTTAAAAGCATTGAAAAGACTTTAAAGGACAAATTTAAGCCTGTAGGACAGAAGGAAGAAGCGAAGCTAGAGCTGATGAACCGGAAGCAGAAGGAAGACGAATCATTAGAAGAATTTTACGACGCGCTAGTTGAATTAGTTAGGAAAGCAGGACTAGAGAGTCAGGCCAGAGAGCGAGTTTCTGAACGATTTGAAGCCGGCATAGCAAATTATAAAGTCAGGCGCGCAGTTATTGCCTATCGCAGAACGCATGAATCGAAGTACCAGACGCAAGATTTACTGACTGCAGCCAAAAACGAGGAGATCCTCGAGGAGCTCGCCAACCCCGGCAGTCAAAAGAATAGGAGGAAGCAGGAGGGCTCAAATACTTTGACAGCTCAAGTAGAAAAAGAGCAGAAAAAGCCAGCACCCAGCGCGGGGCAAGGCCATCAGTCATTTGGACCTCAGTTTGCTTCCCCAGCCAATTATCCTTCGCAGAAGCTATAGGCCACAGGCACCAGTGCAGCCTCCGAATAGCTTTCGGCCACAGCATCACATGAGCAGTTACTTAAGACCCTATAGGCAGTCTTCGCCATTTGTCAAACCCGCCATGACACGCCCGCCACGCTTTGGTCACGAGGCCGGAGGGGCCAATGACAGGTTCAAACCTTCGGGGGCGAACGCGCCAAATGTGAGAAAGGCCTGTTATGAGTGCGGCGAAGAAACTCACCTGGCTAGAGACTGCCCAGTTAGACGAAATTCTTTAAACTACCGACGGGGCGGCACCAATGGAGGGCCAACCGCCCCCAGCCACTAAACCGATTTGCTCCCAGTAGAAGAGTCGCAGCAGTAGAAGACCAGCGAGTTAGATCAGGCAATGTAGAATATGGCAATTTAGTTTGGTATAATTATTACAGAGGCTACGGATTCCTGCGAGATAGCAATAATAGAGATATTTTCTTTCATGTGATTAATACTAATATAGCAACTGATTACGAAATTATGCACTTTCTGCGCCAGAGGGCGACAGTAAAATTTATCCGCACTAGCGATACTACTCATAGTAGAAAACAGAGAGCAGTCAATGTTAAAATTTGCTCAAGCGAGGAACGCAAATTAGCAGAAATCGATAAACAGAAGTCAGCGAGCTTAGCTAGACAGTCAGAGCAATTGACAGAAGAATTAGAGGAACGAAGCGAAGCTGCGGCAGCTCAGAGAAGTGCATTGAACAGCATAGACTTGCGACTCAGTGAAGTAGAAGGAAAGAAAGCTTCAGCGGACGAATCTAAAGTAGTAAAAGAATTATCAGATCTAAGAACCGAATTGAAGGACTTGCGCCAATGCTTGGTAGGGAAAGTCCAAGAAGAATCAGCGAAAGAAGAACCTGACAAGAGTGCAACGACAGCAGAACTTGGAGCTGAACTTAGGGAAATGAAGCAGGAATTAAGAAAGTTAGAGACAGCCATCCAGCGAGATGTGGCAACTGAAAAGAAAGCAACAGAGAAGCAAGAGAAGACCGTAGAAGCAGACATATCTAGCCTATTAGTAAACTCAGGATTATTGCTCGATAGCCAGATTAACGGATTAAGCGAAAAAATATTAGTTGACACCGGCGCCTCGAATTGCCTAATTGATAATAAATTATATCAGCGCCTCTATCCAGCAAATCATAGTTTGAAGCCATGCTCAGTAAATATGCGATCCGCAAATGGCCAGACTTCAAATTTATTAGGCCAAGTAGCATTGCGCGTTAGATTCGGGGATTGCGAGATTACGCATCCATTCTATGTTGCTGAAGGCTTACTAATGTAGTAGGGGATTATCTTAGGAACGAGAATTATTGTGGGTTGAAATTTGCTTTTTGCCTACTATCAGTAGTTTCAACCCGGGGAAATAATTAGGGCGGGGGTAAATCGCTAGTTTTGGGGTTTCTCTAGAACTACAGAGCAGTTGGGCTCTTGGAAAAGCACGCTGGCTTCGCCGATGCCCGAGTTGTTCGACACGATGGCGACGGCCGTGTCGGTGGCCATTGCTTTTACACCGCGCCAGCGTATGCCAGACACGAGCATCGACGACATCCGCACGGCCTGTCAGGCGGAAGGGCTCGCCTTTAAGGGACGCAACGGCACTGGGTCCGCGTCAACGTCGATCGGGGGCGTTTTGCCCGCTGGCCGCTGCGAGTCGTTGTTCGGCGCCGGTTACCGCCGCCAGCTAGAAGAGGACGGCTCAGTAACGGTTTGCAGCGTGGCGCGCTTTCGAGTCGACACCCACGCGGCTGCTGACAGGTTTGAGTGCTTGTATATGCGCACCCCACCACGTGTTAAGCGGGACCCGTAGCTGGCGAGCGACTGTTGTTGGTAGTTGGCTAGGCTTTAGTCATCATTGGTTGTACGGTTCCGCGAGGTCGTCTTGTCAAGTTATCGCTCGGGCAGCGGGTGAAGTAGAGTAGTTGGATGCGAATCGGGGCGCCGTCTGAGCCTCGTTGGGCGCTTAAATAATTGTCCTGGGCAAGACGGAAAACTGCAGCCAATGGGCGATAGTCTTCGCGAGCTGAGTGTTAGTCCGCCACGGGAGCGTGGGTGGAACTTAATTATCGTCGAGGCACCTAATTAGAGATAAGCGTCGTGGTACATTGCGATAAGAATTCCGCTGTGGAGACAGTGAGGGTCGAAGCGCCCACCCTACCTTTTATATAGTACTCATTTGCTTACTGGAAGTAGTATGTTACGCGTATTTCGAATTTTTCAAGTTTTTCTTCTTGTACTCTACTTCTTTTAGGAGGGGGGAGTGTAGTGTGAGCATCTTTTGCGATAGCCTTGTATTCTATTAGTTAGGTTTTGCATTATTGTTATTGAATTATTGTATTTTGCTTTAGTTTAGTCATGCGTTTTTGATGTACTTTTTCTTGTTAGTTAAAATCTAAAATTGTAAACAGGTTAGAGTTAGACGCCAATTCTGTGACTCAGCGGAGGGTTGAGTTTTTCTGCGAACCCCAGCTTTGCGCGGCCAGCCAATCAGAACCGGCCTGGACCCTGGCACGCGGCAAGTTCCAGTTCTACCCGGCGCCGCGGGCACAGTGCAAGTCGGCTTAGCGGGCGGCCGGCCAGACGACCACCACCCGGCTTGAGGGGGTTGTGAGGGTTTGACTCTGACAATATATGAAAGTGTGTTTGGCAATCGGATCTCGCCTTCTTTCCCCGGTTCTTGGTTTTGTCCAGCTTTCCGGCCGCTTGCCCTTGTTTTGGTTCGCGCTTTGAGGCGCTTGAGTTCATCACCCCGGTCCATATTTTTGTCCCCCGCCCAACCGCTCCAGCCTTGTAGCGTAACGTCTACGGCAAATTTCTGTCTGAAGTCGTCGCTATCAAGCGCGGTTAGATAGAGACTGTCGGATCTGATCAAGTACGCGGCCTCGACCCCGAGGGCCTCAGTGTCACACTGAAGGGCAGAGCTGATAGAACTTAGTCAGTGCTCCGTTGAACGGTCGATTCGGCAGGGCTCTCGTTTGAGTGTAGGTTCTGGTTTAGGCCAGGGGTTAGGAGTCTTCTCCGTGGTCCTGTTCGGTTTCTCTTTTTTTTCTTCTTCAAGCTGGGATCCGTTTGCCAGTGCGTAATTAAATCATTATTACTAATCGTTTGTCTCGTTATACCTTCGGGCACTAGATTATAAGCAAGCTCAATACGGAAGGAGCAAAATTATTCCTGCAAATCCATTAAAAAAGCACATGTTCTTAAGAACCAATTCCTTCTTCAGTTTTATAAATCACCTTATTCGAGTAAAATTGTCATGGACGGACAAAGATGTTGGCTATGAATCTCTTTTTGCAAAAAGTAACAAAAGGATAGAAGAAAATAAAGCCAAAAAACCGTCACTAAAGATAGCAGGCATTCCCTCTGAATACTTCGAGGTAGAAGGCATCCCCCAGATAGCAAGCTTCCCCCTGAATAAAAAGCATCCCCCAGATAGCAAGCAACCCCAGATAGCAAGAAACCCCAGATAGCAAGCAAACCCAGACAGCAAGCATCCCCCAGATAGTAAGCAACCCCAGGTAGCAAGCATCCCTAAATAGCAAGCAACCCCAGATAGCAAGAAACCCCAGATAGCAAGCATCCCCCAGATAGCAAACATCCCCCAGATAGCAAGCAACCCTAAATAGCAAGCATCCCTAAATAGCAAGCATCCCCCAGATAGCAAGCAACCCCAGGTAGCAAGCATCCCCCAGATAGCAAGCAACCCCAGGTAGCAGAAGTTTGTATTGTATATAAAATGCTAAATATGTGTCGTGTAAGTTACTCGTAGACACGAAAGAAATACCAACAACTACGATTGTACATCCGCATGCAACATGGTTATGAATGATGTTTCTCACAAAAATCTGCGCCATTACATAGTTAAATAGTCTCTGACTACATGTATAGACAAAAAAATTACTAAATAGATAAACTAAGGTTGGATAAAACTTCACGCAAATATCTTGCAGAATTCAGCCGCTAGAGCCAGATAAATTCAACACCTCTGCCCACTTTCCGGCGGAGCTCATGAAACTGAATCGCGAGCACTTTTGTGCTATAATTTTTTTATGACTATCGCAGCGGCCTTGGTTGCCACCAATGCCACGAAAGGCTGTCAGTAGTGGCTTTCGCAGAAGCTGCTCCATCGCCTGCAACTGTCAGCAACTGGTTCCGCGAGTTTCGTTGTGGCCGAGACTCGTTGGAAAATGAGGAGCGTACAGCTGCCGACCTTCAACTGTCGCGACACCAGAAACAGTGGCTCGTGTCCGCCATCTGGTTGAAGCTGTCAGGCGGGTAAACTACAAGGAGATCGAGGCATCCCTGAGCATCCATTCGCCGGCAATCGCTAAAATCCTTCACGACCACATCGGCTTGCGCAAGCTGACCAGTCGCTGGGTGTCCCACCTGGCGCAGCCTAAGCAGAAACAGGCTAGGGTCGATTGGTGCCGCCAGATGCTACAAAAGAACAGCGATGCAGCGTCGAAAGCGGTCACTGACATCGTGACATGCGACGTGACTTAAGTCTACTGCTACGAGCCAAAGTTCAAGTGCCAGTCGTAGGTGCGGGCGTTTCCAGACAAGGTGCCGCTAACGAAGGTCGTGCGAGGCAGGAGCACCAGCAAGCAGATGGTCGACCAAGGGATGTCGACTTCCGAGTGGCACCACTGCTTCGTCACCTGGTTTTCAGAGGATGAGGCGCTGCATCCAGGCTGGTAGAAAATACTTTGAGAAGCTGTGAAAATTTCAGATTCATAGCTGCTTCTGTTTAGATGTAGCTCCCAATTTTATTAGTGCCCCTCGTACAGTGTGGTCCTTGAAATAAAGCTGGTATCAAAAATACATGTTTTCGTTTCAGTGCAGTCACCCGAGGGTACAAACAGAACTAATGGCACGAACACGAAAAAGCATCGAGGTGTGGCCGATTAGACGGTGACAATGTGATTTACAATGTGTATCTACATGTTTCGTCAAAAAATAAAAATATGCCAGCCATATGGCTGAAATTCATATTTCATATAGCTATATTGGTTGGTCGCACACATTAGAAAAAGCTAGCTGACTTAGCTAAAGTGTGCTCAGTTAAAGTGGAACTTCTCGCTCTATACTGCTTTAGAAAAGCAGAATTTATATTGTCACATGACTGCTTTTTTGTACTGAAAATAACAAGTTACATATGTAAGTGCGCATGGACATGATTTAACGCTCTCGAGTGACTGAAATCTCACTACTTGTAGCTCCCCACTTCTGTCTTTTTTAAAGTCTGCCGCCTCTTTACTTATGGAATGTACAGTACAAACGAAATCATGTAAGGAAACCATCAGTTATATGGTGTACATGTAAAAATGCACATTGGTTGCCTTGTAAATTTTCATTTGCATTGCATTTTGGTTTGTATTTGCATTAGCTTTGCGATTCTAAAGTGATTTTGAGTTTAAAACCGAAGTTTCACGCGCATAACTCGATAATCCTTACAAAAAATGATTTGTGAAATATCCAAATATGTACAGGATATATTCGTTAATTTCTTTTCTCATTCGAAACAAAAATCTATTACATTTCCATGCTTTTAATATATGGCTATTATCTAGTTTTTTTAAAATTAAAACGAATAAAAATTAACGTTTTACTTCTTTAATGCAATAATTTTTTTTACTTATTTCTATTTTGGTTTTAATAGTTGTTATTAACTCATAAACATTATACGGAAGATCTCTTTCATAGAAATCTAAAAGAAATCGTAGTGAAAACCGAAGAATAAAGCAGTTAAAAAGGCCGGTTAAATAGGCTCACAAATTGGATTAAAGTTAAAACTTGTAGGCGCTACTGTTGTCAAGTTTCGTGACCTTAATTACTTAGTAAAACTGTATGGTATAAATTCAAGCTCTAATCTTCGTTGTTCCAAATCCAATCCAACTATTTAAAGTGCTGTCTTTTTCTACTGAAATATTTGAGTTAATAAATTCGTTTGACGTACCTTAAAAATCTAATATTGATATATTATGCTATTGCAATGCAAAGGAGTACTAGTGTTCCAACTCAAGGATTAAATGGCATTCACAGTGGAGCGGCAGAAACGAATGCTTCAAATTTAAAAAATGTTGAGGAAGAACCAACTGATGCAGCTTCAAAACTACCCTTAAGTATTGTTGATAAGATTGTACCATGCAGCCATGCCAATTGTGATTACACATGCAGCAATTGTGTTAACAGTCTAGGGTTAATTGAACAAACAGGTAAATATGATTGCATTTATAAGCTCTATTTCGTTTTTATACTAGGGCCTAATATTTATATCCAAAACCATAGGTCCCTAGGCCTAGTCATATAATTTGGTTGTTTAAAAAAACGCATGACTTTGTCATTAAAATTAAAAGTTATATAAAGTAAAACTTATTGCCATGCTTCGGAAGATGGCTTTTTCATTGAAAATTCAAGGCAAATTTAGCCTAGGCTAGGGCAGAGCAAAATGAGGGAAGTAAGGTAAGGCAAGGGTATCTCAGGGGTTCCATTCTAGCTGAAATTGTCAGATTTGAGATGTCATTTATGATTTACAAGAAAAACAATTCAATTATCTAAATTGTCATTTTCTCAGTATTGGACAATGCTACATTTATTAAATTGTTATATTGATTATTATATTATACTGGCTACATAAGGATCTCAACTCATAGTGGCAACATGTTTTTGTTTACCATCAAAACAATTTGCAACTTTAATTTAAATTTATGCTATTGAGGTAGGGCGGAGAAAGCAAAATAAAAGGGGTATGGGAGGAATTTGGCGATAAATTTATTTTTGCTGGTTTGCTAACACAAATGAGGTGGGGCAGTTTTACTTTGAATTGCCAGTGTTGCCACTGACATTGAATTGGCACAAATTAAATCCAGAAATATCGCGCAAACAAATTGCAACGGAATCTTCCTCTTGTTTTACTCCGACTCCCAGGGTCCTCAATTCTAGGGGGAGGGTAGTTTAAGTCGTAGGCGAGCAGTCTTCGTTAGGCACAAGCGTTCGGGGAGGGTCCTCAGACACCATAGTTAATGCGCTTTGATTGCTTGACTGATTACTATTAGAAGAGTAGCGCTGCCACCACCATAATTTACATATTATAAAATGTAGAAGTCTCAGAGCTTTCTTTGAGATGAGACTGGGTCATTTTATGCCCCACGAGCAAATGACTCAAGATAAGCTATGGTCTTTAATAAGCAACGAGTAATAAGTTTAATTTGTTTATTAATAGAAGTAGGATAAGTTGTAGATAATTATTGCTAATGTGACAAAATATTATAAGACGCAAGATGGTGCCGCAAAGGGGACTATAAATTAGACACTATTAGTTGTTGATTAACTCGCAAGTAATTGGGTAACCAAGTATTAGGATGTGAGAAATTAACAGTTCAAAGTTAAAGGAGAAATAGCAACAAACAAAACCTAAATGAACGAACAACTAACTATTTCAACAATGCTCACATTGAGCTATAAATACTAAAGAACAGTCTATACAATGGCATATAACAAACATAAAAATGATAAACATTAATTAAAATGGACATTGCAGACATAATTATGGCCAAACGAAAATTAAGACGGAGAAGATGGGCAAAATTAACAGTGAACAGATAAAGGGGCACAAAGGCTAGAACCAGGGAGCGGGAGATGATGGGAGGATGACGTCAGGGCAGCACCTTAAGGTGGACATAGGAGGGCCAAACCCAGGATGAATGACAAATTAACGACCAAAACAGGACAAAATTTAAACAGTTCAGTGGGAGGCACCCACCTACCACACTATTTGCATAGAAAATATGAAGCCTATTCTTAATAAAATTAATAGTTTATTAACTGAATAATCAAGGTTAATTTACATGTAAATAGGAACTTTATTTTGGATAATATTCCTTAGCAATAATATGAATTACTTGTATATATGTAAATTAATTTTAAGGTTTGAAAAATAGGCTTTTTTGTTGAATTAGATTCCATTTCTAAGAATTTGACTTAATTTTGGTAGTTGAGGTTATCATCATTAGTTTTTATTATTTTCTTAACTAACTGATCTATTTTCCCAATCTGGTTCCTTGCCCTTACCCTGTAGGCAAGACTCAAGGTTGTCATATTTAAATGTTAGTCTTATGGATTTGGTCAAGTTGTCATTATCATATGACAATTTTGAATATGACAATATATTTGGCTAGCCAATATTCGGTAGTAGGAATCTGGCTAGCCAAAATATGCTAGCAACCAGGAATTTGCTAGCCAAACTTGCTACTTTGCTTTTTTATCTATTGTAGGTTTTGATTCTAATTTGAGCCACCTTGATTCATACAAGTAAATAGCTCATACTGCTACTGCTAGCTATTTAGACTAAGAGTTATATATAAATATGTTAAAACTTAACTACCTAAACTACCTGATTTGAAAAAAATTATGATTGTTTTGTTGGACCTGCTTATAATTTTAGTCTGATCAGCCTTTTCCTAAATACTTTAAAAAAGAAAATAGGTTTTATCTTGACCAAAGCAGCCATATTTTAATGTGTTTTTAATAAACACATTTTGTATATGAAGTACATTCAAATTCTTGTAATTTTGAATTGTATTATATTAAGTTTGGCTAACCAAATTGCTGCTCACTGGTTTTGATTAGATTCTTGCTAGCAAGCTTCAGCTAGCAGATTTCCTACTAGCAAATTGTATAGACATGTCGATTTTAATAGTATATATTATTACTAATTAATATTATGAATTTTTTGTTATTATACTATAAGTCTAAGTCTTACTAAAATAGAACTCGATTCAAGGCCAAGAGATGTAGATAATTTTGATAATAAGTGATTTTAATAACATATTGTTTTGACAATTTTTTACTATAATGACAGAAACAAACTGAGTAAATCATTTAAAAAGGTACTTTGAATTGTTTGTTTTTTTAATACAATTTTAAATACAAAAAAAATTAATACAAAAATGGGCCATATTTTTGGCCTAAAACTATTCAAGGTCTATTTTCTAATATTTGGTTATAATTGCTTGATATAACTTCCTTCTCCATTCCTTCTCTTTCTCCATCTCAGTAAGCCACAGGAATTGAAAATATTAATTACTAAAATTTGTCTAAACCAGTCTAGCTTATCTTGATTCTAGAATAGAGTTTTTGGCTTTAATAAAATTATTGTTATTAGAAGTCAATAAACAAGGTTACAAATTTATACCAATATGACCAATGCATCATTCTGTGCAGCAATATTAAACAATATTATAATCAACCAGGCACCACAGCAGTTCGAGGCAGCCTATCAGCCCAAGAACTTGCTGCAGCCCTAGCCGAAAATGGCAGCGGCGACGGGTGTGACGGAGCATTCCCTGTGGCCACTTCCGGCAGCAGCGCAAGTGGCAACAGCAAGTCCGCAGCTGCTGGGGTCCATCGAGGACACAAATTGGCCGGTTTAGGCAAACTGCTCAAGCCGTGGAAATGGAAGCGAAAAAAGAAAAATGGCCAGCAACCAAAGCTGCCGGAGGAGCAGGCGGCTAACGCTGGGGGTGAGCTTGCTTTATCTACTTTTATCTGCCTCACTTATCTTCCTCACTTATCTCCCTCTCCCTCACTTATCTCCCTCTCCCTCACTTATCTCCCCTCTCCCTCACTTATCTCCCCTCTCCCTCACTTATCTCCCTCTCCCTCACTTATCTCCCCTCTCCCTCACTTATCTCCCCTCTCCCTCACTTATCTCCCCTCTCCCTCACTTATCTCCCCTCTCCCTCACTTATCTCCCTCTCCCTCACTTATCTCCCTCTCCCTCACTTATCTCCCCTCTCCCTCACTTATCTCCCCTCTCCCTCACTTATCTCCCTCTCCCTCACTTATCTCCCCTCTCCCTCACTTATCTCCCTCTCCCTCACTTATCTCCCTCTCCCTCACTTATCTCCCTCTCCCTCACTTATCTCCCCTCTCCCTCACTTATCTCCCCTCTCCCTCACTTATCTCCCCTCTCCCTCACTTATCTCCCTCTCCCTCACTTATCTCCCCTCTCCCTCACTTATCTCCCCTCTCCCTCACTTATCTCCCCTCTCCCTCACTTATCTCCCTCTCCCTCACTTATCTCCCTCTCCCTCACTTATCTCCCTCTCCCTCACTTATCTCCCCTCTCCCTCACTTATCTCCCCTCTCCCTCACTTATCTCCCCCTCTCTCTTACTTATCTCCCCCTCTCTCTTACTTATCTCCCCCTCTCTCTTACTTATCTCCCCTCTCCCTCACTTATCTCCCCTCTCCCTCACTTATCTCCCCCTCTCTCTTACTTATCTCCCCCTCTCTCTTACTTATCTCCCCTCTCCCTCACTTATCTACCCCTCTCTCTTACTTATCTCCCCCTCTCTCTTACTTATCTCCCCCTCTCCCCCACTTTCCACCCACAATCTTCAATCATACATTTTAATATTTCAGCCGCTGACACAGTTGACGCCCCTGACACAGCAGGGTCCGATAGTAACTTTGTGCCTTCACCAGGCCTGCCATCCGGTAAGCTTATTAATTTACATCTGTTTAATTAATACTGAATTTCATTCGATTGATTAAGACTATACTACGGTTCTTTTTAGATAACAGATACAAGACTTGATTATTTAATAAATCTATCAATAGTTTTTTCCCAGTAAAAAAAACTTCCTTTCAAGATTTTATTTTTGTATGTTAATGTCACTGGCAATTTTTTTACGAGTATTATTTATATTTATATACGCGTAATGATAAAAATTCATCACTTTCATCAAACGTAGCCAAAAACATCAAAGTCAAAGTTGTGAACTTTAGAGTTTGTGACCTTTCGAACTTGTGACCTTTCGAGTTTGTGAACTTTCGAACTTGTGACCCTTCGAGTTTGTGAACTTTCGAACTTGTGACCCTTCGAGTTTGTGAACTTTTGAACTTGTGACCCTTCGAGTTTGTGAACTTTCGAACTTGTGACCCTTCGAGTTTGTGAACTTTCGAACTTGTGACCCTTCGAGTTTGTGAACTTTCGAACTTGTGACCCTTCGAGTCTGTGAACTTTCGAGTTTGTGAACTTTCGAACTTGTGACCCTTCGAGTTTGTGAACTTGAAAAAACTTGTGACCTTTCGAGTTTGTGAACTTTCGAATTTGTGACCCTTCGAGTCTGTGACCCTTCGAGTCTGTGAACTTTCGAGTCTGTGAACTTTCAAGTTTGTGAACTTTCGAACTTGTGACCCTTCGAGTTTGTGAACTTTCGAACTTGTGAACTTTCGAAATTATAAAATCTGAGGCTTGTGAAACCTCTTTATCGTGATACTATGATTGTGTATTAATATATCTTTGTGAACGCACGCTAACAAATCGATCAGCTCCGCGTATTCGGTTGTTGCCGAGGCACCAACAACAACAACAGCAACCAATGAGTAGAAAGGCCGGCGCTAATTCTGATCAGCTGATTGACCAATCGTCTGTGGCACTGCGGCCCAGACCTTTCCATCGGATTCTGTCAGCTGACAATGCTGATCAAAGTCGACCTGCTCGGCCTCAGCCTCTATTGATCCTGTCGCCTCAGTTGCCCACCTCAGACCAGCAGCAGTTTAGCTTTGGTGTGGCTTTCAGTTTTTTTTTCTAAAATTTGTTTTTTTTCGGCAGTGTATCAGCTGTTAAAGTATTATTTGTCGGAAAGTGCATGGCAAACTAATGACTATTACCAATGTGCTTGCCGCAAGTTTTTTTATTTTTTTTACCACCAGATTTGCACGATTTGTTTCTGGCTACGTCTCCCAATGCTGGGCCAGCCTCTCAGAGTGTCAGTTGCTGGGCCAGCCTCCCAGATCCTCAGTTACTGGGCCAGCCTCCCAGATCCTCAGTTACTGGGCCAGCCTCCCAGATCCTCAGTTGCTGGGCCAGCCTCCCAGATCCTCAGTTGCTGGGCCAGCCTCCCAGATCCTCAGTTGCTGGGCCAGCCTCCCAGATCCTCAGTTGCTGGGCCAGCCTCCCAGATCCTCAGTTGCTGGGCCAGCCTCCCAGATCCTCAGTTGCTGGGCCAGCCTCCCAGATCCTCAGTTGCTGGGCCAGCCCTCCAGATCCTCAGTTGCTGGGCCAGCCTCCCAGATCCTCAGTTGCTGGGCCAGCCTCCCAGATCCTCAGTTGCTGGGCCAGCCCTCCAGATCCTCAGTTGCTGGGCCAGCCTCCCAGATCCTCAGTTGCTGGGCCAGCCTCCCAGATCCTCAGTTGCTGGGCCAGCCTCCCAGATCCTCAGTTGCTGGGCAAGATCTCTAATTTGCTCGGAACTAAAATTTGTTATAATTTTCAGTGTAAGCATTGCCTGTTGTGTGATAGACTAATAGGTTTAGCCCTCTATGTGCATGCCAAGCTAGTCTATCATCACGTCACATCGCGTCATTTTGCCCGATCTGCTTTGAAGTTTGAGTTTAAAATGATTGCTTTGTGGTCGAAATCAATGTACATTTTATAAGAATCCTTGTGTCTTACTTCAAGAATATTTCTCTGAGTAATCTGCCCCTTCATCTCTTCATCAGCCAACTTCTTCATCAAAAGCCTCTTCATTCCTGAAACTTTTCAAACTATCTGCAGCTTCGCCAACTGCCCGTGTATCAGGCGGGGTGCCGGTACTGCCTGTTGGCCCAGCGACTCTCGGCGGCGCCGGCGGCGGTCAGCCTCCCGGCATGTCACTGCTTCGTCACGTCAGTTCGACGCCAAAGTCTGGAGAAACCAGCGTTAGCGACAATCGACCTTTGGGTGAGTTGCAGCGTTTACATTCAAGACGAGTATGGAGTACTCGTGAGTAGTGTAGAGTACTCATGAGTAGTATTGAGTACTCATGAGTAGTATTGAGTACTCATGAGTAGTATTGAGTACTCATGAGTAGTGTAGAGTACTCATGAGTAGTATTGAGTACTCATGAGTAGTATTGAGTACTCATGAGTAGTGTAGAGTACTCATGAGTAGTATTGAGTACTCATGAGTAGTATTGAGTACTCATGAGTAGTATTGAGTACTCATGAGTAGTGTAGAGTACTCATGAGTAGTATTGAGTACTCATGAGTAGTATTGAGTACTCATGAGTAGTATTGAGTACTCATGAGTAGTATTGAGTACTCATGAGTAGTATGAGTGCTCGTGAGTAGTATTGAGTACTCATGAGTAGTATTGAGTACTCATGAGTAGTATTGAGTACTCATGAGTAGTGTAGAGTACTCATGAGTAGTATTGAGTACTCATGAGTAGTATTGAGTACTCATGAGTAGTATTGAGTACTCATGAGTAGTATGAGTGATCGTGAGTAGTATTGAGTACTCATGGGTAGTATGAGTGCTCGTGAGTAGTGTAGAGTACTCATGAGTAGTGTAGAGTACTCGTGAGTAGTGTAGAGTACTCGTGAGTAGTATTGAGTACTAATCAGTAGCATGGAGAACTCAGGAATAGTATGAAATACTTGTCAGTAGAATGGATAACTACTGCTATTAATAAATAAGAAACTATTACAACAAATAATAAATCTGATACTTGTCCCTGATTCCAGCCATTGTCAGCGCTGACAGCAACCAGAAGCATCACAATAACAACAACAATCAGAGCATCAGCTCCGCGCCAACAGTGGACCTGTCATATTCATCAGCGGCTGGCCAATCTCAGCACCTGATGCTGCAGAAGCAATTAATTCAACGTCAACAACAGCTGCTAGCAGCCTCCGCATCCGCTACAGTTCCCGTGTCGCCACTTGCCAACGATTATAGCGACGAAGAAGACGACTCCAATACTAATAATAATAATAGTAGTAGTAATAATAATCATCATAATAGCGATTCGGACAGCGATGAGGCTGCTAATGTTGATCAACAAAGCGGCGATCGATTCTACGACGATGTTGCCGATGAAGATGACGACGACATCGATGAAGACAGCTCCATCGACGGTGATGAGGAAGCTGATGACAGCGTTCCCGGGATGGAAGGCTACGAGCAGGTGCCCGCTAAACAGCCCGACCTGAGCAGGCAGCCTGAGCGGGGCATTATTAAACTGCCAGGAAGCAAGGGGAAGGATAAGGTAAGCTGTTGAAATGCTGTTGTTATTAGTATATCTGTCTAGATCCTCCATTTTCACTCTTTGGGGCTGTTGCTATTTTTCCAGATCCCTCTACTTGCTCCAATCGCTGTCCCAACTTAATCCAACCACCCTCTCATATCCCCAACTTGACCCAAATCCCCTCCCAGATCCCCAACTTGATCTAACTCCCTTTAGATCCCCAACTTGATCTAACTCCCTTTAGATCCCCAACTTGACCCAACTCCCTCCCAGATCCCCAACTTGACCGAAATCCCCTCTCCAGATCCCCAACTTGACCCAATTCCCCCCTCCAAATCCCCAATTTGACCCAAATCCCCTTCTAGATCCCCAATTTGACCCAACTCCCCGCCCAGATCCCGAACTTGACCCAGCTCCTCTCCCAGATCCCCAACTTGATCTAACCCCCTTTAGATCCCCAACTCCCCTCCCAGATCCTCAACTTGACCCAACTCCCCTCCCAGATCCGCAACTTGACCCAACTCCCCTCCCAGATCCCCAACTTGACCCAACTCCCCTCCCCAGATCCCCAACTTGACCCAACTCCCCTCCCAGATCCCCAACTTGACCCAACTCCCCTCCCAGATCCTTAACTTGACCCAACTCCCCTCCCAGATCCTTAACTTGATCCAACCACTATGTCAAAAAGCAATCATCTAAACCTTTCAACCCCTTCCAGGCCTCCCGCAGCGGAACCCGTCCAGCAGCCGTCACCACCGCCAACACGTCGCCGTCTTCAGCCGCCGCCGCCGACACGTCAAGCGGCTCATCCACCGCCGGCGCCGCTCCCCGCTCGGGCCTGGCAGCGAAAATCAAGCGCAAAGATTCTCTAGCCAGATTTCTAGAATCTCAGAAAGTCGAACGTCGCCAGATTCTATCGGTACGTCGAGTGCCGTCCCAGGAGCGTCGCGAGGAGCGCGACAGAATCGGTAGCGTGCTGGAACGTCGCCTGAGTCAAAGACCGACGCCAGAGGAGCTGCAGTGTCGGAATATTCTGCACAACAAGTCGGAAGCGGCTCTGGAGACCGAGAAGCAGCAGATTATCAAATATCTGACTAGGAAGCTGAGCTTCCGGCCCACAATTCAGGAATTGCGAGAGAAGCGCATCATCCGATTCAATGACTATGTGGAGGTCACCGACACGGAGGAGTACGACAGGGCTGTAGACAAGCCGTGGACTCGGCTGACTGCGGTGGATAAGGTTTGTTGCCGTGCTCAACTGGCCTTTCTGCCTTTATTTGGATCCTATGGGATCCAACGTTCATTAGCTGTTTAACTAAACATCATCCCAGATCCTCGGGTGACCAGCCTCCCAGATCCCCAGGTATGACCAGCCTCCCAGATCCCCAGGTATGACCAGCCTCACAGATCCTCAGGTGACCAGCCTCCCAGATCCCCAGGTATGACCAGCCTCCCAGATCCCCAGGTATGACCAGCCTCACAGATCCTCAGGTGACCAGCCTCCCAGATCCCCAGGTATGACCAGCCTCACAGATCCCCAGGTATGACCAGCCTCCCAGATCCCCAGGTATGACCAACCTCCCAGATTCCCAGGTATGACCAGCCTCCCAGATCCCCAGGTATGGCCAGCCTCCCAGATCCCCAGGTATGACCAGCCTCCCAGATCCCCAGGTATGACCAGCCTCCCAGATCCCCAGGTATGACCAACCTCCCAGATTCCCAGGTATGACCAGCCTCCCAGATCCCCAGGTATGACCAGCCTCCCAGATCCCCAGGTATGACCAGCCTCCCAGATCCCCAGGTATGACCAGCCTCCCAGATCCCCAGGTATGACCAGCCTCCCAGATCCTCGGGTGACCAGCCTCCCAGATCCTTAGGTGACCAGCCTCTCAGATCCTCAGGTGACCAGCCTCGCAGATCCTCAGGTGACCAGCCTCCCAGATCCTCAGGTGACCAGCCTCTCAGATCCTCAGGTGACCAGCCTCCCAGATCCTCAGGTGACCAGCCTCCCAGATCCCCAGGTTACCAGCCTCCCAGATCCTCAGGTGACCAGCCTCGCAGATCCTCAGGTGACCAGCCTCCCAGATCCTCAGGTGACCAGCCTTCCAGGTCCCTAACTGACCAGCCTCCCAGATCCTCAGGTGACCAGCCTCGCAGATCCTCAGGTGACCAGCCTCCCAGATCCTCAGGTGACCAGCCTCCCAGATCCTCAGGTGACCAGCCTCCCAGATCCTCAGGTGACCAGCCTCACAGATCCTCATGTGACCAGCCTCCCAGATCCCTAAGTGACCAGCCTCCCGGATCCTCAGGTGACCAGGCTCCCAGGTCCCTAACTGACCAGCCTCCCAGATGCCTAACTGACCAGCCACCCAGATCCCTAGGTGACCAGCCTCGCAGATCCTCAGGTGACCAGCCTCCCGGATCCCTAGGTTACCAGCCTCCCAGATCCTCAGGTGACCAGCCTCCCAGATCCTCAGGTGACCAGCCTCCCAGATCCTCAGGTGACCAGCCTCCCAGATCCTCAGGTGACCAGCCTCCCAGATCCCCAGGTTACCAGCCTCCCAGATCCTCAGGTGACCAGCCTCCCGGATCCTCAGGTGACCAGCCTCTCAGATCCTCAGGTGACCAGCCTCTCAGATCCCCAGGTGACCAGCCTCCCAGATCCTCAGGTGACCAGCCTCCCGGATCCTCAGGTGACCAGCCTCTCAGATCCTCAGGTGACCAGCCTCTCAGATCCCCAGGTGACCAGCCTCTCAGATCCTCAGGTGACCAGCCTCCCGGATCCCGAGATATGACCAGCCCCCCAGATCCCCAGGTATGACCAGCCTCACAGATCCTCAGGTGACCAGCCTCCCGGATCCCGAGATATGACCAGCCCCCCAGATCCCCAGGTATGACCAGCCTCACAGATCCTCAGGTGACCAGCCTCCCAGATCCCCAGGTATGACCAGCCTCCCAGATCCCCAGGTATGACCAGCCTCCCAGATCCCCAGGTATGACCAGCCTCCCAGATCCCCAGGTATGGCCAGCCTCCCAGATCCCCAGGTATGACCAGCCTCCCAGATCCCCAGGTATGACCAGCCTCCCAGATCCCCAGGTATGACCAACCTCCCAGATTCCCAGGTATGACCAGCCTCCCAGATCCCCAGGTGACCAGCCTCCCAGATCCCCAGATATGACCAGCCCCCCAGATCCTCAGGTAAAGCAGATCAGTAATAGAACTTATGCAACCCCAATTTAAGCTCATACAATGGAAAATTCCAATTTCAGGCTCGCATCCGTAAAGAGTTAAACGACTTCAAAGCCTACGAAATGCCGGTTCACGAGGAAAGCAAGAGATTCACTCGATTTCATAAGCCCTAATGTAACTTACACTAGCAAGTACAGTATGTACTGCACAGGTAATATTTAGCAGATCAATCTTTGCCTGTCTTTACCAATCATGTGTAGTGACTCATTTTTCAAATGCAGCTTTTCTAGACAAAAACAAACATTTTGTTAACAATGTCCACTATTTTGTTTAACTACTTCTAGTAGGATATGTGCGTGTGTTGGTTTCTACTCGATTAATAAAAAAAGCAGTTGCGCAATAGAAGTTCTGTGCATTCATTACTGATTATATTAGACAGGCGTGTGCTGTGCTTGTCTTTTATTTTTCCGTCTCCCAAATAGACTGCTCTGCGAACTTCTATAGCGGTTTTTCTGGCCTTACAAATACTCAGCTGCTGTGAGATATGGCAAATTTTATTTTTTTTGTCTGACTTGTGTAGCTCGAGTTTTCAACATGTGCTAGCTATTCTTGTACCAAACCGCTGTATTTTTTGTGCTACCTGTTTAACAGCTGAATGTCATTTAGCGCACACACCCTTGATGGTGGACAATAATTAATATTATTGTATTAGTAAACCATTTTCCCTTTGCCTGGTGACTAACTAAATGACTAATTTACTTACTATCTGCTTTTGAACGGCATCTGGACACTGTAAATTGTTGCTTTTAACTGTACATCATGCATTACTCTCAACACTTATTATTAATAATAATAAAATAAATAATTTCAACAATAAGTCGCGTTTATTTAGTTGAACAGAAGATTAACAGAAGCGTTAATCCCTTTTTGTAAGTTTTCATGCCATTTTTCTCTAAAATGCGTTCATATAATTCGTTGAGTGGCTTTCACTGTTAAATTATTAAAACTTAAACCTTGCTAGCATTAACAAATTTCACCTGCTCAGCCGCAGCACTCAACCGTTGTACAGCCCACGTGCCACCCCACTGAATCCACCACCTCATTGAATCCACCACCTCGTTGAATCCACCACCCTAATAAACCCACCAGCCAATTAAACCCACCACCCCACTAATTCCGCCACCCCAATAAACCCACCATCCCATTGAATCCACCACCCCATTGAATCCACCACCCCATTGAACCCACCACCCCATTGAACCCACCACCCCATTGAATCCACCACCCCATTGAACCCACCACCCCATTGAACCCACCACCCCATTGAACCCACCACCCCATTAAACCCACCACCCCATTGAACCCAACACCCCATTAAACCCACCACCCCATTAAACCCACCACCCCATTGAACCCACCACCCCATTAAACCCACCACCCCATTAAACCCACCACCCCATTGAACCCACCACCCCATTAAACCCACCACCCCATTGAACCCACCACCCCATTAAACCCACCACCCCATTAAACCAACCACCCATTTAATCCATCACTTCATTTAATCCACCACCCCGTTTAATCCACCACCCCATTTAATCCACCACCCCATAGCAACTCCATGCCAAATTTAGCAACAAAAATTCACGATCTGAATTTGGTAGAAGTAATAAATTAGTTTTAAAGTTTATTTATTGATTTTGATTTTAATACAAGGCAATACTTTAATAGTTTATAAAATAATAATTACTGCAGCTGTTACTAATTTTCATTAAAAATTTTATTTGCAAAAATGGCGGCTGATAAAAGTTGCAGCAGATGAGATTAATACCTGCTGTTAGAACCCTTACACCATCGTTTCTTTAGAGAGTCCCACTTACTCAGACTAAAGGCGCAGCCTCTTCAATATGAAGTATGTTATGAATGGAAGAAAAATAAACACAAGATACCTCAGTAAATGAAAACAAAAATAACTCAAAATCATTAAGCTTATTAACGTTTGAGTAACACTTCGTTACTCGACAAGGAGTCAACTTAAACGAAAATATGTTTCTAGAGCGGCAAGTTTCAACGACTTTGTTTTTCTGCTCTCAAAAGTAATACGAAAATTTAAACAAAAGCAACAACGAAACCCGCGCAGTAACTGTTTTTCACGAGTCTTGTAGTTTCTGGAGCGTCAAAAAAGTGCAAGGGAAATAAATAATTTTCTCTAATTAAAGCATTTTATACTTTATTGTTGAGAGGAATGGCAAAGGAATGCAAAGTTGAAAATGAGGAGATTGTTCCGTGTCTGGTGCTCTTGTGAAACTCATTGGTCAGGTATCTCAGTGAGCGGCCCCCTGGCTGACTCTGCCGAGAACTTTCTGCAGACTGCGGCATTTGTCGTCAAGCTGCTGGCAGCGCTGCTCGGCCACTTTCTGGCGCTGCTCGGTGACCTGCAGAGCCTTCATGAGCTGGGCATTCTCAGCGTAGAGCTCTTTTAGCAGCTGGTCGGTCTTGGCCGTTCGCTCAAGTTGCTTCTTCATTTTCTCCGTCTGCTCGGATAGCAACTGCTGCTGGCGCTCCATCTTCTGCTGCATCTCTTCGCGCTCTCTACGCTCATTTTGCACCTGCCTTTGGAAGCCTTCCTGGGTGTCTGCAAGGGAGTCAGTACAGGACTTGATATGATAACTGTAATTGATGGGCCAGATGTACAATCGACAGCTCAGCCGCAGCTATTGCGCGGTGCATTTGAAGGCTGCGTACGGCTGTTCAGTCCAAGGACTGGGGGGGGGGGGGTCGCCACACACATCCTTAATTTCCCCAGCTAATGCTGGCACCCATTTTACAGCTGGGTGAACTGAAGCAATGCAGAGTTAAGTGCCTTGCTCAAGGGCACAAATTGTTTCATTGGGGATCCGGAATCGAACCATAGACCTTCAAGTCGTGAGTCTGATGCTCTAACCCCTAATAAGTCTACAACCCCTCTCTAGATGATTAATAAAAAAGTATAAAGTCTTATACAACTTGATACGAACTTTTTTTGAACCAACGCTACTGACTATATCACTGTGTACCTGCAACCAGTAATTTACAGTACTAATAAAAATTAACAACTCACTCATTAGCATCTTCGAGGTCTCAGAATTCTTCATATTGAGCGCTTTCTCCAGTGTATCAGCTTTCTTTTGAGCTTCGTTGAGCTTCTGAATGAGCTCGTTGTAACGGTTGCGATCTGTGCGGTCTGTGCGCAGCTGGTTATTGAGCTCTTCCACCTGAGCCTCCAGCGATCGCTTCTCATCCAGAAGCTTCTCCGCCTCGAGCTCCTTTTTGCGCAGATTTCTGTCCAGCCGGTTGGCGAACTCTTCCGCAGCCTTCCTGGCCGAGTATTGGCCCTCGGCGTCTTCCTGACAGGTTCGAAATTCGAATTTAGATCTTCCTTTCGGTACACCCTGTGAGTCTTAGAGCTTGGCCCTCATGGCTGGGAACCGCACGACAACCCCCCGAATTAATTGGCCTATGGGTCGCCACACACAGCCTCAATTACCCCAGCTAATGCTGGCACCCATTCTACAGCTGGGTGAACTGAAGCAATGCAGAGTTTTAAGTGTCTCTTGCTCAAGGACACAAATTGTTTCCGAGTAGGATCGAGAATCGAACCACGGATCTTTCAGTCTTGAGTCCGACGCTCTAAGCGCTAAGGCTACAACTATCCCATATTCCCCAGTTAAACAGTATTCCCTGACTTTTTTGCTTTCCCTGACAAGACAGCGTCAAGCACAAACCTTGAGCTGGGCGAGTTCCGCCTCCTTCTGCGCCACCTGAGCCTTGGCAGACTTCACCCGCTGCTCGCAGTCCCTCTCCAAGCGTTCAGCTTTGCTCCTGTCTTCGGCTTCGCTGCTTCGAATAGCGCCTTCGAGATTGTCGTTGAATCTCTGTTGGATTTGGAAGTATGAATCTGTGCAACAGAAATCTCACAATATTTTTTATTACAGGCAGGGGGCTGTGTGTACCCTGGTGCACTTTAAGCGACATTGTCACACAACTGCCCAGCAGGCACACAAGCGCGCGGATACGTACGCAGTCATACGCACAGGCACACACTCACACAGGAGTGTACAGCTGCCCTAACTTTATTTATCGTTAGGCATGTACACTTCACTGTGCCCTGGGGGGTTGGCTCTCAAGCTGGGCGTTAATTGCACGAGCAGAGCCAAGCCGAGATTCCAATTTAGCCCCAAATTAATGCGACTGCAGTTGGAATCGAGCCTGGGCCGCTGGCACATCAGAGCGCCGCGCCAGACCACTGGGCTGCGGGCCCTCTACGTTTCACGTTTGGAATTGCGACAAAATTTCAGAAGACGGTCACCGTTATCAAAATGAAGCATGCAAAATAGAAAAGATTTGACCAACACCAAAACTCAATAGATACTACTCATATTTCGTTGCGATACCTTCAGCTCTTTGTTTTCCCGCTCTTGAGCGTTGAGCATGTTCTGAACTTCTTTAATTTTAGCGTTTAGATTTTTCGTCTCCATTAGTAGGTCATCATTTTCTTCCTGTGTATTGTGTTTTGTCATTAAAGGAGTTTAGATTCAACGGTTATGATATTCAAATCACTCTACTACAAGTAATAGTTTTTAGAATAGTCAATTAAAAAAAATTGCGCTGACCTTCTCGCGTTCGACTTTAATCTCGGCGGCTTTGAGTTTGTCTTTCAGTTCGGCGACTTCGCGGCTCAACTCGAGCTTCTGCTTGGTCAGACGGGAGTTCTCGAACTGGTGTTGCGGAGAATGGGAGATGGGTGTTTTAATAGGGGTGACCAGGTGTGGCAACCAAAGGCACATGTTACCCCAGAGGCTAACCTTAAATAAACTAAATTCCTCAGTTAAGACAGCCCTACATTCCTCAGTCAAGACAGCCCTACATTCCTCAGTTAAGACAGCCCTACATTCCTCAGTTAAAACAGCCCTACATTCCTCATGGTTAAGACAGCCCTACATTCCTCAGTTAAGACAATCCTACATTCCTCAGTTAAGACAATCCTACATTCCTCAGTTAAGACAGTCCTACATTCCTCATGGTTAAGACAGCCCTACATTCCTCAGTTAAGACAGCTCTACATTCATCAGTTAAGACAGTCCTACATTCCTCAGTTGAGACAGCCCTACATTCCTCATGGTTAAGACAGCCCTACATTCCTCAGTCAAGACAGCCCTACATTCCTCAGTTAAGTCAGCCCTACATTCCTCAGTTAAGACAGCCCTACATTCCTCAGTTAAGACAGCCCTACATTCCTCAGTTAAGACAGCCCTACATTCCTCAGTAAAGACAGCCCTACATTCCTCAGTTAAGTCAGCCCTACATTCCTCAGTTAAGTCAGCCCTACATTCCTCAGTTAAGTCAGCCCTACATTCCTCAGTTAAGTCAGCCCTACATTCCTCAGTTAAGTCAGCCCTACATTCCTGAGTTAAGTCAGCCCTACATTCCTCAGTTAAGTCAGCCCTACATTCCTCAGTTAAGTCAGCCCTACATTCCTCAGTTAAGTCAGCCCTACATTCCTCAGTTAAGTCAGCCCTACATTCCTCAGTTAAGTCAGCCCTACATTCCTGAGTTAAGTCAGCCCTACATTCCTCAGTTAAGTCAGCCCTACATTCCTCAGTTAAGTCAGCCCTACATTCCTCAGTTAAGTCAGCCCTACATTCCTCAGTTAAGTCAGCCCTACATTCCTCAGTTAAGTCAGCCCTACATTCCTGAGTTAAGTCAGCCCTACATTCCTCAGTTAAGTCAGCCCTACATTCCTCAGTTAAGACAGCCCTACATTCCTCAGTTAAGTCAGCCCTACATTCCTCAGTTAAGACAGCCCTACATTCCTGAGTTAAGTCAGCCCTACATTCCTCAGTTAAGACAGCCCTACATTCCTCAGTTAAGACAGCCCTACATTCCTCAGTTAAGACAGCCCTACATTCCTCAGTTAAGACAGCCCTACATTCCTCAGTTAAGACAGCCCTACATTCCTCAGTTAAGACAGCCCTACATTCCTCAGTTAAAGTCCCACTGCTAAGGCCGCAAAACTCTATCTCGAATACCTTGAGCTGATCGGTAAGATCTCCACCAGAACCGTCCGACTTGCCGATCTCCCGGTCCAACTTGTTGCTGACCTCTTGCAGCTCCTCTTCCAGCCGTTCGTTGGTGTTCTTCAACGACTCGGCCGATTTCTGTTGATCGTCCAAATCGCGCTGCATTTTCTTGCGCTCCCTCTGGGCCTCTTCTTGGGCGGCCTTTGAGATAGGGAAAATAGATAGTAGGCGATGTAGGCTCCGATTGAGTTATCGATTGTGACGTGGCAAATGAATGACGTCATTGCTATCTTTACGCTTTTTGACAAAGTTTTCATATGACATTAAAGACGTCCCTGACACTAGGTTGCGTCATCGATCCAGGTACGTCACTGAAACTAGGTTTCGTCATTGATACTAGTGACATCAGTGAAACTAGGTTTCGTCATTGATACTAGTGACGTCACTGAACATAGGTTTCGTCATTGATACTAGTGACGTCACTGAAACTAAGTTTCGGCATCAATATTAGTGACGTCACTGACATTAGATTGCGTCGCATCGATATTAGTGACGTCACTAAAACTAGGCGACGTCATCTATTCTAGTGACGTCATTAAAACTAGGCTGCGTCATTGATTTTAGTGACGCCACTAAAACTAGGTTTCTTTATCAATATATCAGGGACGTCTCTGTCAAGATATTTTATGACTTGTCAAAAAACAACAGTAACTGGAAATGAAGTTGCAGTTCAATTTTCGACGTTACAATTTTAAGGCTCAATTGATTGTCCGTACTACCCATTCTTGAAATCCTGACGTGCTTTATGACCGCTAGTAGTCTCCCTGTAATTTGCATTGGCATTGGGCCGGTTTTTCCCGTTACCTTGGCGTCGGCGATCTCCCGGTCTTTGCCGTCCAAGCGGGCCTCCAGCTCTCGGATTCGGTCCTGCAGACTCTCCGCGTCGCGACGCAATTTTCCGGAGTTTTTCTGTTTAAAAATACGTACTAACGTAAAGTAAGTGACAGAATGTATCCTATATTTCTGACGTCAACCCCACACAACGTACATTCCTGACAGGGTAAACCTACATTCCTGACAAGGTAAACCTACATTCCTGACAGGGTAAACCTACATTCCTGACAGGATGAACCTACATTCCTGACAGGGTAAACCTACATTCCTGGCAGGATGAACCTACATTCCTGACAAGGTAAACCTACATTCCTGACAGGGTAAACCTACATTCCTGACAGGGTAAACCTACATTCCTGACAAGGTAAACCTACATTCCTGACAGGGTAAACCTACATTCCTGACAGGGTAAACCTACATTCCTGACAGGGTAAACCTACCTACATTCCTGACAGGGTAAAGGGTAAACCTACATTCCTGACAGGGTAAACCTACATTCCTGACAGGATGAACCTACATTCCTGACAGGATAAACCTACCTACATTCCTGACAGGGTAAAGGGTAAACCTACATTCCTGACAGGATGAACCTACATTCCTGACAGGGTGAACCTACATTCCTGACAGGGTAAACCTACATTCCTGACAGGGTAAACCTACATTCCTGACAGGATGAACCTACATTCCTGACAGGGTAAACCTACATCCCTGACAGGATGAACCTACATTCCTGACAGGGTAAACCTACATTCCTGACAGGGTAAACCTACATTCCTGACAGGGTGAACCTACATTCCTGACAGGGTAAACCTACATTCCTGACAGGGTAAACCTACATTCCTGACAGGATGAACCTACATTCCTGACAGGGTAAACCTACATTCCTGACAGGATGAACCTACATTCCTGACAGGGTAAACCTACATTCCTGACAGGGTAAACCTACATTCCTGACAGGGTAAACCTACATTCCTGACAGGGTAAACCTACATTCCTGACAGGATGAACCTACATTCCTGACAGGGTAAACCTACATTCCTGGCAGGATGAACCTACATTCCTGACAGGGTAAACCTACATTCCTGACAGGATGAACCTACATTCCTGACAGGGTAAACCTACATTCCTGACAGGGTAAACCTACATTCCTGACAGGGTGAACCTACATTCCTGACAGGGTAAACCTACCTACATTCCTGACAGGGTAAAGGGTAAAACTACATTCCTGACAAGGTAAACCTACCTTCCTGACAAGGTAAACCTACCTTCTCCGAATCCAGCTCCTTTTCAATGTCCATCTTCTTAGTCTCCAGTCCGTCAGCTGAACGTCTTGTGTCCTCAAGCTCTCGCTGCAGTCTGTCTCGGTCTCGTTTAAGCGATGACACTTCGTTCTGCAGCTCCTGAGTTCGAGCCCGCTGTTCCCGAGCTCCGGCCTCCAATTCGGCTTTCTCAGCCTGCAGCTGCTCACATTTCGAGCGCTGATCTGCAAGGTCACGAGTTCGCTCCGCCAGTCTGTGCTCGGCGTCCTTGGCTCGACGTTCAGATTCGTACTGGGCGGCCTCGATTCGTTCCTTGTCCGATTTTGCTCTGGCTAGGTCCTGAGTTCGTTTCTCCAATTCAGTGTTGGCTTTGCGAAGCGAGTGATCGAGGCGGTCCTTCTCCAGGGCCAGGGCTTCTTTGGCCTCTCTGCTGGACTGCGCCTCACGGGCTTTGGCCTGCGGGGAAGGAAGAACGGGGGAAGTTACTCGTAGTTAGCTTGGAGTGGGTGAACGAACGATAGCTGAGGGAGAGGGGTTGAGGGAGAAAGAGGATTGAGGGAGCGAGAGAGAGGGAGGGGGAGGTAGAAGGGCGAGCAGGGAGGGGGAGGGGAGAGAGAGGGAGAGGGATAGAGGCGGTTGAGGGAGAGGGGTTGAGGGAAAGGGGCGTGTAGGAAAAGGGGTTGAGGGAGAGAGGGGGTTGAGGGAAGGAGGGGGTTGAGGGAGAGAGGGGGTTGAGGGAAGGAGGGGGTTGAGGGAGAGAGGGGGTTGAGGGAAGGAGGGGGTTGAGGGAGAGAGGGGGTTGAGGGAGAGAGGGGGTTGAGGGAAGGAGGGGGTTGAGGGAAAGAGGGGGTTGAGGGAAGGAGGGGGTTGAGGGAAGGAGGGGGTTGAGAGAGAGAGGGGGTTGAGGGAAGGAGGGGGTTGAGGGAGAGAGGGGGTTGAGGGAAGGAGGGGGTTGAGTTAGAGAAGTGGTTGAGGAAGAGAGGGGGTTGGGGAAGAGAGGGGGTTGAGGCAGAGGGGGTTGAAGGAGAGGGGATCGAGGGATAGAGGGGGTTGAGGGAGAGAGGAAGTTTGGGTGAGAAACAGAAAGCAGGGGAAATGAAGAGACGTCCGGCCTTAAAGTCCGAGAAAGCAAAGCTGAGAATAAGCAAACGATGGAATAAGACTCCGAACAGCTTTAACACTGTCTACCTTCTGATCTGATAAAGTAGCTTGTATTCCAACTTCTATAGAAAGAGAAAGTGAGCTTAATCTTTCTCTGCTGAAGTCTGCCTGCCTTGCATACGCGTTAAGTAGGGCCTAAGTCAGTCGTATTTAAGGTGGAAATAAACTTCTCAGATAGTTAGTGCAAATATTGGTCTTATGCTAAAAAGACAAATATAATTTTCAGGCAAGAGGTGTGCCAAACGCGCATATCAGCTACTCTACTCAGCGAGAGGAGGTCGGGCATGTGAATCTGCAAATATTTACTGCATTCTCTGGCATTCACACTTTGAAGAGAATTGAGAATCTTGGTCTACCTAGCTCGTATTTAAGCGTCCCAGTTTTGGACACAGGAGGAATGCTCTGAGTCCAAGTGTAATTTATGCAACTCACCTGAAACTCTTGATTCCTAGTCTCCAGATTCTTCATCGCCTTGTCCAAACTCTTTGTCACGGACTCGTTGGACTTTTTGAGCTCATCGGAAGCCGCCTCGGCTTCTTTTCGATAATCGTCGAACTCTCTTTGCAATGCTTCTTTGTCTTTCTCGGCCGCTTCTGTTGACTTCTTCAATTGCTCGCTTTCCTGCTGGAGCCGGTCTTTGTCGGCCTCTGTGTCGGCCAGTTTGCGGCTGAGCTCCTCTCGCTCGTTCTCCAGTCGGTTTTTCTCATCCTGAGAGTTGAAAAATTAGGATTAGTTTGTCTGTGAGCAAAGTGCTCGAATCGATAAAATTTACAGACTTTTTCCTTCGGTAAGCAGAGTACACAAGTAATTCTGTTATCTCGTATGCGGAATTTACCGTAGGAATAAAATGAATAAAATGAGTAGCAGGATTTGGAGTGAAGTCAACAGGTGCCAAAAACCCTATAAAACTATAGGAAAGCTTCAAATCCATTACCAAAAGGCACAACAGGCCACCATTGAGATAAAAGTCCTAATTGCTACGAGTTTTATTGCTCAATTCAGACCTTGAGTTTATTGAGCTCCTCTTCCAGCTCTTTGCAATGATTGTTCGTGTCTTCCTGCGTCTTTTCCGCAGTCTCCAATGATGAAGTCAAATTTTCGGTGTTCTCCTATGCAGGTGGAGAATTAAACATGAATTTATTTTAGTTCAAGATAATCTCTTTTTCTCATTATATTGCCTTAGCCTTGTTTGACTGCAGCGTCTCACCTTCAGCTGACCAATGTCCTTCTGCAAGGACTCAATTTTCTGTTTTTGTTTTTCGATTTGCTTCTCAAGCGAAGCTTTGGTTCGATTCAAATCGTCGCGTTCCCGCTTAGCGTCCAGAGTCTCCTTGTACTGCTCCTTGACCTTCTCCTGGAGTCGGGCCTCCTCCTCGCGGCGATCCTGGTTGAGCTTGGTCTTCTCGGCTTTGAGCGACTCGATCTCGCGCTGCTTGGCTTCAACTTCGGCCGATTTCTTCTCCAAGCTTTTGCCCTGTTGCTCCACGCTGGCCGAGAGTTTCTCGTTGTTGCTCTGCCGGTGGAGTTCAAGCAGGTGTTTCTTTACCAAAGCCAGTCTGCTCCACCAGTTAGCAATTGTCGAAATTGAAAATAAGTATCCGAATCACCAACGCAAATCAAAGCATGACATCCGGGTAAAGCCGTCAAAAAATTGATCAAGTAAAACAAAAAGTTTTTGAAAATAAAAAAACGGAGGAAAAAGACGATCGTGCTTTCTGAAAATTGGATGAACAGACACGAAAATACTGTCTCCCACAATTAAATCCGATGAAAATCCCGATTAAGAAAAATCCGATTGGAGGAATTCGACGAACGAAATAACCGCACCTTGTAGGTGTTCATTTCCTGATCTTTGTTTTTCAACGACTCATCCAACTCTTGCACCTGCTTAGTCAGGTCTTCCTTGTCTCTTTCCAGATCTGCCACGGTTGTCTAGAAGAGTGGAAAACGTTTGTCTCATTAATAATCATTCTTCGAAGTTTGATTGTTGGCTGAAGAAAACTCCATTCCAACTCCCTCCGACGAACCAACGGCGGCGACCTTCGGAGTTAACAAAAGGAAAAACAAAAACAAGAAATTAAGCAGCGAGGAAGTTGAGGAATTTTACAACCTGCAAACTCTTCAGTTCGTCGTCCTTCTTTTCAACCTCTTTCTCGGCAGTGATCGCCTTTCTTTCCAGTTCCTCATTCTCTTGCTTGTACTTCGAAGCTTCCTCCTGTTAGTTTGAAGATTTTCCTCTCCGAGCTGTGGTTTCGATTGTTGATGACGTCATGTGGAACAAGCTTTTAACAAAAAACAGAATCTTACTTTTGCTTCATTCAACTGTTCATCTTTTCGTTCAAGCTCGGCATCCTTCTCTTCCAAGCTTTTGTTGCTCTGGTCCAGCGCCGACGTCATGGTGTTGTTGGCCTCTGTCAGCGACTCTTTCTCTTTGTGCTCGGCTTCAAGTTTCAATTCCAAGTCTTTGTGATTCTTTTCCAACTGGTCTTTGTCAGTTTTTAGTTGGTCCAGTTTTTTCTAAGATAATGATAGTGAAAATATTTGTTATGGTCTCGTCAGACATAGTTCACAGCTATTGAAGCTAGGATATAGTGCTAGTCTTCAGTGGCGTAGGCACAGGGGATCTTGGCCCTCCCACAATCGCCCCCACAAGGATTGAATTAAAGAAGCTACTAAGCTCGACTATTGATGCGAGCTCAACTTTTGCTACTTCTTTGATTAGGCATCCACAATGTAGAAACAATTGTAGATGACCAGCATTGGTAAGGGCGCCAACCAAGAGACAGGGGCGCTCACTAAGAGACAGGGGCGCCCACTAAGAGACAGGGGCGCCCACCAAGAGACAGGGACGCCCACCAAGAGACAGGGGCGCCCACCAAAAGACAGGGTCGCCCACCAAGAGACAGGGGCGCCCACCAAAAGACAAGGGCACCTACCAAGAGACAGGGGCGCTCACCAAGAAACAAGGGAGCCCACCAAGAAACAAGGGAGCCCACCAAGAAACAAGGGAGCCCACCAAGAAACAAGGGAGCCCACCAAGAAACAAGGGAGCCCACCAAGAAACAAGGGAGCCCACCAAGAAACAAGGGAGCCCACCAAGAAACAAGGGAGCCCACCAAGAAACAAGGGAGCCCACCAAGAAACAAGGGAGCCCACCAAGAAACAAGGGAGCCCACCAAGAAACAAGGGAGCCCACCAAGAGACAGGGGCGCCCACCAAGAGACAGGGACGCCCACTAAGAGACAGGGGCGCCCATCAAGAGACAGGGGCGCTCACCAAGAAACAAGGGCGCTCACCAAGAAACAAGGGAGCCCACCAAGAAACAAGGGAGCCCACCAAGAAACAAGGGCGCCCACCAAGAAACAAGGGAGCCCACCAAGAAACAAGGGCGCCCACCAAGAAACAAGGGAGCCACCAAGAAACAAGGGCGCCCACCAAGAAACAAGGGCGCCCACCAAGAAACAAGGGAGCCCACCAAGAAACAAGGGAGCCCACCAAGAAACAAGGGAGCCCACCAAGAGACAGGGGCGCCCACCAAGAGACAGGGACGCCCACTAAGAGACAGGGGCGCTCACCAAGAAACAAGGGCGCTCACCAAGAAACAAGGGAGCCCACCAAGAAACAAGGGAGCCCACCAAGAAACAAGGGCGCCCACCAAGAAACAAGGGAGCCACCAAGAAACAAGGGCGCCCACCAAGAAACAAGGGAGCCACCAAGAAACAAGGGCGCCCACCAAGAAACAAGGGCGCCCACCAAGAAACAAGGGAGCCCACCATGAGATATGAGTGCCCATATTTAACTCTACGAACGTACGACTAACTAAAACTCGTTTTTACTTGATATACTTTTCTTAAAGCATAATTTTAGTTCTGTTTAAACTGGAAATTACTTGGACTTCATCCAGTTCGTTGGTCTTATCCTCGAGGTCGGTGCGCACTCGCTCCAGCAGCTCTTTGTTTTTGTCTCTCTCGGCGGTCAGCTTGCCAACATTTTTCTAAAACATACAGACAGAAAATTTCAGTAACTATATGCCAAGTTTTGAAATTTGATTTCTTTGTTTTTTTTCCTGGCTTGACTTCAAGAAATGCGAGGAAATCCTTTTCAATGGCACCTTGAACTCGTCAATCTCTTTCTGCTTGATGTCGCAATAGACCATCTCCTTCTCCAAATTCTGCTGGCCCTTGCTAACCGCATCGGTCAATTTGTCGTGATTTTCCTGGCAGATCGAGAGAAATTCTTCGGGTGTTACTTTGAGTAGCATAATACGGACATAAAATATTGGATTAATCGTAGATCAGATTATAGTGGCGTGTTAATATATGCGTTTTCAAACAACCAAAGAGCAGGAAATGATTATTTAATAAGAGAATGAAATATACTCGTAGACTACTCAAGTAGACTGATTTGACAATCCTATCGCTTTTTCAATCGTCTTGAGAAGCAGGCAAGATATTTCCCTGGAGTTTCAATTCTTATTATGTGTTTCTATATAATAACTATAACTTTAGGACAATTTCTGAATATTGAATAAAACGTCGAATAAGATAACAAGATGATTCTAGAAAATACTTAGGCACTACTTTAGTACTATTTCAGTACTACTTTGAGTACTACTTCACTTTACATACTTACTAGCTTACTTACTTATTGACTTACTTTTTTACTTACTTACTTACTTACTTACTTACTTACTTACTTACTTACTTACTTACTTACTTACTTACTGATTTGAATACTATTTGAGCCCTAATTTAAGTTACTCTAAGTAATATTTGACTAGTATATGAGAACTACTTTGAGTACTACTTGAGTAGTCAACAAACCAATAATGTAATAATACGCGTTAATCTTAGTTTTAGTAATGCTGTGTATTTCGTGTATAAAAATAATTTCGTACGGATCGATATTTGACTAAATATACCCTTTAATAAGATTCACTTCCAAAACGGACTATAATTTTTGTGTTTATTTACGTATTAGCACCTACCTTGAGACTGCTGCATTCGTTCGTTTTGAATTCTAATTCCGCCTCGGCCTCGTTAAGTCGCTTTCGAGTCTCTTCGAGTTCCTCTTCGAGTTTCTTGTTCTCTTTGGCGAATCTCTCGTTGGCAGCCTTGAATTTTGAGTTTTAGGCATTTCAAGTATTAATTCAAGCTTTATTTTGTTAAAATGTGGCACATAAAAAGCCGGAAAAATCCAAAACCTCAATTTAAAACAAAAATGAGAGAAACTCAATTATTTTTCTCAATAATTTCACCTGCAGCAACTCGTTGTGACGCTTCTCAATATTGAGAAACTCATTTTCAGCCTGAGGTTTTGAAGTGATGCAAGTTTTGTTGTTAAAGAAATTAACAAAATATTATACAAAAAATAAGATATGCGGGACTCAAGCCGGAATATAACGATCAGATTAGTCCATCATCCATAGATAGAACGACATCAATGCAGCACCGAGTGTAATATATCATGAAACATACTACGCATATAATGAACACCTATTCTATATATCAATAGAGTACTGAATGGCACAAGTAATAGGTTATTCGCAAAATTATACATGACTTGTATATGCCCGTATGGCGTGGGTAGATTACGTTTGTACCTGAGATGACTTGAGCAGATTTTTTGAGCTGATAAGAAGCTGAATTTAGAGTTGAGGAAATTAAAATGTTTGCAGAACTTTTGTGTGGATTGAAGGTTATTTTACAGATATTATCTACCAGGATTTAACAAGTCACTCTCTCTAATCCAACAGTAACAATATTATTTAACCGGTGACACTCTCTGATCCAACAGGTAACAATCTGTAATTATCTAACCTGTGACACTCTCTAATCCAACAGGTAACAATCTGTAATTATCTAACCTGTGACTCTCTCTGATCCAACAGGTAACAATCTGTAATTATCTAACCTGTGACTCTCTCTGATCCAACAGGTAACAATCTGTAATTATCTAACCTGTGACACTCTCTGATCCAACAGGTAACAATCTGTAATTATCTAACCTGTGACACTCTCTGATCCAACAGGTAACAATCTGCAATTATCTAACCTGTGACACTCTCTGATCCAACAGGTAACAATCTGTAATTATCTAACCTGTGACACTCTCTGATCCAACAGGTAACAATCTGTAATTATCTAACCTGTGACACTCTCTGATCCAACAGGTAACAATCTGCAATTATCTAACTGTGACACTCTCTGATCCAACAGGTAACAATCTGTAATTATCTAACCTGTGACACTCTCTAATCCAACAGGTAACAATCTGTAATTATCTAACCTGTGACACTCTCTGATCCAACAGGTAACAATCTGTAATTATCTAACCTGTGACACTCTCTAATCCAACAGGTAACAATCTGTAATTATCTAGCCTGTGACACTCTCTGATCCAACAGGTAACAATCTGTAATTATCTAACCTGTGACACTCTCTGATCCAACAGGCAACAATCTGCAATTATCTAACCTGTGACACTCTCTGATCCAACAGGTAACAATCTGTAATTAACTAACCTGTGACACTCTCTGATCCAACAGGTAACAATCTGCAATTATCTAACCTGTGACACTCTCTGATCCAACAGGTAACAATCTGTAATTATCTAACCTGTGACACTCTGAACCAACAGGTAACAATCTGTAATTATCTAACCTGTGACACTCTCTGATCCAACAGGTAACAATCTGTAATTATCTAACCTGTGACACTCTCTGATCCAACAGGTAACAATCTGCAATTATCTAACCTGTGACACTCTCTAATCCAACAGGTAACAATCTGTAATTATCTAACCGGTGACACTCTCTGATCCAACAGGTAACAATCTGCAATTATCTAACCTGTGACACTCTCTGATCCAACAGGTAACAATCTGTAATTATCTAACCGGTGACACTCTCTGATCCAACAGGTAACAATCTGCAATTATCTAACCTGTGACACTCTCTAATCCAACAGGTAACAATCTGTAATTATCTAACCTGTGACTCTCTCTGATCCAACAGGTAACAATCTGTAATTATCTAACCTGTGACACTCTCTGATCCAGCAGGTAACAATCTGTAATTAACTAACCTGTGACACTCTCTGATCCAACAGGTAACAATCTGTAATTATCTAACCTGTGACACTCTCTAATCCAACAGGTAACAATCTGTAATTATCTAACCTGTGACACTCTCTGATCCAACAGGTAACAATCTGTAATTATCTAACCTGTGACACTCTCTGATCCAACAGGTAACAATCTGTAATTATCTAACCTGAGACTCTCTAATCCAAAAGGTAACAATCTGTAATTATCTAACCTGTGACTCTCTCTAATCCAACAGGTAACAATCTGCAATTATCTAACCTGTGATTATCTACCAGGATTTAACAAGTCACTCTCTCTAATCCAACAGTAACAATATTATTTAACCGGTGACACTCTCTGATCCAACAGGTAACAATCTGTAATTATCTAACCTGTGACACTCTCTAATCCAACAGGTAACAATCTGTAATTATCTAACCTGTGACTCTCTCTGATCCAACAGGTAACAATCTGTAATTATCTAACCTGTGACTCTCTCTGATCCAACAGGTAACAATCTGTAATTATCTAACCTGTGACACTCTCTGATCCAACAGGTAACAATCTGTAATTATCTAACCTGTGACACTCTCTGATCCAACAGGTAACAATCTGCAATTATCTAACCTGTGACACTCTCTGATCCAACAGGTAACAATCTGTAATTATCTAACCTGTGACACTCTCTGATCCAACAGGTAACAATCTGTAATTATCTAACCTGTGACACTCTCTGATCCAACAGGTAACAATCTGCAATTATCTAAACTGTGACACTCTCTGATCCAACAGGTAACAATCTGTAATTATCTAACCTGTGACACTCTCTAATCCAACAGGTAACAATCTGTAATTATCTAACCTGTGACACTCTCTAATCCAACAGGTAACAATCTGTAATTATCTAACCTGTGACACTCTCTAATCCAAAGGTAACATCTGTAATTATCTAACCTGTGACACTCTGAACCAACAGGTAACAATCTGCAATTATCTAACCTGTGACACTCTCTGATCCAACAGGTAACAATCTGTAATTATCTAACCTGTGACACTCTCTGATCCAACAGGTAACAATCTGTAATTATCTAACCTGTGACACTCTCTGATCCAACAGGTAACAATCTGCAATTATCTAACCTGTGACACTCTCTGATCCAACAGGTAACAATCTGCAATTATCTAACCTGTGACACTCTCTGATCCAACAGGTAACAATCTGTAATTATCTAACCGGTGACACTCTCTGATCCAACAGGTAACAATCTGCAATTATCTAACCTGTGACACTCTCTGAACCAACAGGTAACAATCTGTAATTATCTAACCTGTGACTCTCTCTGATCCAACAGGTAACAATCTGTAATTATCTAACCTGTGACACTCTCTGATCCAGCAGGTAACAATCTGTAATTATCTAACCTGTGACACTCTCTGATCCAACAGGTAACAATCTGTAATTATCTAACCTGTGACACTCTCTAATCCAACAGGTAACAATCTGCAATTATCTAACCTGTGACACTCTCTGATCCAACAGGTAACAATCTGCAATTATCTAACCTGTGACACTCTCTGATCCAACAGGTAACAATCTGTAATTATCTAACCTGTGACACTCTCTAATCCAACAGGTAACAATCTGTAATTATCTAACCTGTGACACTCTCTGATCCAACAGGTAACAATCTGTAATTATCTAACCTGTGACACTCTCTGATCCAACAGGTAACAATCTGTAATTATCTAACCTGTGACACTCTCTGATCCAACAAGTAACAATCTGTAATTATCTAACCTGTGACACTCTCTAATCCAACAGGTAACAATCTGTAATTATCTAACCTGTGACACTCTCTGATTCAACAAGTAACAATCTGTAATTATCTAACCTGTGACACTCTCTGATCCAACAGGTAACAATCTGTAATTATCTAACCTGTGACACTCTCTGATTCAACAAGTAACAATCTGTAATTATCTAACCTGTGACACTCTCTAATCCAACAGGTAACAATCTGTAATTATCTAACCTGTGACACTCTCTAATCCAACGGGTAACAATCTGTAATTATCTAACCTGTGACACTCTCTGATCCAACAAGTAACAATCTGTAATTATCTAACCTGTGACACTCTCTAATCCAACAGGTAACAATCTGTAATTATCTAACCTGTGACACTCTCTGATCCAACAGGTAACAATCTGTAATTATCTAACCTGTGACACTCTCTGATCCAACAAGTAACAATCTGTAATTATCTAACCTGTGACACTCTCTGATCCAACAGGTAACAATCTGTAATTATCTAACCTGTGACACTCTCTGATCCAACAGGTAACAATCTGCAATTATCTAACCTGTGACACTCTCTGATCCAAAAGGTAACAATCTGTAATTATCTAACCTGTGACACTCTCTGATCCAACAGGTAACAATCTGTAATTATCTAACCTGTGACACTCTCTGATCCAACAGGTAACAATCTGTAATTATCTAACCTGTGACACTCTCTGATCAACAGGTAACAATCTGTAATTATCTAACCTGTGACACTCTCTGATCCAACAGGTAACAATCTGTAATTATCTAACCTGTGACACTCTCTGATCCAACAGGTAACAATCTGTAATTATCTAACCTGTGACTCTCTCTAATCCAACAGGTAACAATCTGTAATTATCTAACCGGTGACTCTCTCTGATCCAACAGGTAACAATCTGTAATTATCTAACCTGTGACACTCTCTGATCCAACAGGTAACAATCTGTAATTATCTAACCTGTGACACTCTCTGATCCAACAGGTAACAATCTGTAATTATCTAACCGGTGACTCTCTCTGATCCAACAGGTAACAATCTGTAATTATCTAGCCTGTGACACTCTCTGATCCAACAGGTAACAATCTGTAATTATCTAACCTGTGACACTCTCTAATCCAACAGGTAACAATCTGTAATTATCTAACCTGTGACACTCTCTGATCCAACAGGTAACAATCTGTAATTATCTAACCTGTGACACTCTCTAATCCAACAGGTAACAATCTGCAATTATCTAACCTGTGACACTCTCTGATCCAACAGGTAACAATCTGCAATTATCTAACCTGTGACACTCTCTGATCCAACAGGTAACAATCTGTAATTAACTAACCTGTCACACTCTCTGATCCAACAGGTAACAATCTGTAATTATCTAACCTGTGACACTCTCTAATCCAACAGGTAACAATCTGTAATTATCTAACCTGTGACACTCTCTAATCCAACAGGTAACAATCTGTAATTATCTAACCTGTGACACTCTCTAATCCAACAGGTAACAATCTGTAATTATCTAACCTGTGACACTCTCTAATCCAAAAGGTAACACTCTGTAATTATCTAACCTGTGACACTCTGAACCAACAGGTAACAATCTGCAATTATCTAACCTGTGACACTCTCTGATCCAACAGGTAACAATCTGTAATTATCTAACCTGTGACACTCTCTGATCCAACAGGTAACAATCTGCAATTATCTAACCGGTGACACTCTCTGATCCAACAGGTAACAATCTGCGATTATCTAACCTGTGACACTCTCTGATCCAACAGGTAACAATCTGCAATTATCTAACCGGTGACACTCTCTGATCCAACAGGTAACAATCTGCAATTATCTAACCTGTGACACTCTCTAATCCAACAGGTAACAATCTGCAATTATCTAACCGGTGACACTCTCTGATCCAACAGGTAACAATCTGCAATTATCTAACCTGTGACACTCTCTAATCCAACAGGTAACAATCTGCAATTATCTAACCTGTGACACTCTCTGATCCAACAGGTAACAATCTGCAATTATCTAACCTGTGACACTCTCTAATCCAACAGGTAACAATCTGTAATTATCTAACCTGTGACACTCTCTGATCCAACATGTAACTTAATCTGCAATCATCTAACGAAGTACTTCGTGGTAGGTAAAAAGTAGTACATTATCTATTTCTCCGAAACGCAACAAACTCAAAAAGCTGAGTCAAAGCTGCCTCACCTTCTCAGCGGCATTAACAGCAGCCTCATTCTGCGCCATCTGCTCCATCGCCTCCTCAGCTTGCTGATTCTGCATCTGCAGCCGCTCGTTCGTGGAGTTCAGCTCGTCCACTTTGCTGCGATAATTGTCGTCCAGGGTTTTGCTTCGACGAAGTTCATCGATTTCTTTCTCGAGTTGAATTTTCAGGTTCTGCATTTCTACTCGCTCGTCCTACAATCAGCGCGAATCTTTGTTCATTAATTTTGCCTAAAACTGAAAACATCGATTGAAAAAACGACACAAATTAACCAACACCAGGATCTTAAACCGAAAAGTAAATAGAAGAAAATGTGCAAAAATGACAAAGGGGGTGTTTTTTTGTTTTCACTGAAACGATAAAGGTGATTGAAATAGATTCTTGATTAAAATTTTTATTAAATTTGGCTGTCTTAACCACCACAGATATTTAAAATAAGTTAAATAACTAGATGGGCTAGTCAGCACATTTGCGTGTAAACTACTTTCAGTTCAGTAGTAAGTTAAACAGAAGCATTTTAATGTATTTTTAAAGCTCAATTTATTGGCTCTTACCCCCCAGCTTAAACCCTCCAACCGCGCCTTTCCAAATTACCCCCCCCCCTGCCCCGCCATCCAAATTTTATTGCCTTTCTCGGAATTCCAGCCTAAAGCGGCCATGTACATTTCAGTGGACTGGCTAATGTACATTATTGCTGAACGAATTAGCAAGTTGTTTACGCCTGTAAGCTTGGGGTTCTAAACTTATCAAAGTCATTTAAGCTGCCTTTATTTTTATAAAATAGCTTATGTATTCTTCTTTGCTACTAAACTGAAAGTAGAAAGCTGCTTTACTAAGTATATGTGCCTGAGTGGCCCATCTAGTTATTTTAGTATCTGTGGTATTAACTGTCTTGAATGCTCAACGATTTGATGCATCAGTGAGCATACCTTTGGCGGATCTGTCTGTTGCGGGACTGTGAACTCTGCTTCTGTACTTGGTGAATTGTAGCTGAATTTAACTGCAGTCGCTTGATCAACTTCGTCTCGGTTTTGAACAACTTCTAATGACTTTTCTTCGGCTTTGGATTGTCCAGAAAACTGTAACTCATCAGTTTCGTCTTCTGTTGATGAATGGGCGGCGGCTGCGGCGGTTGTTGCAGAGTCTGCTGGTCTTCCAGTAGAAGATGCCATCGCAATTCGAGGCTGTAAAGAATTGAGCTGAGTGTTTTAATGTCTAAAAAGTTGAATATCCGCTGTCAATGTCACTTGTTTCAATTAAGGTTAGCGTTAAAGGGTTAGGGCTAGGGCTAGGACCTGGGCTAGAGCTACGGCTACGGCTATGGTTTTGGCTAGGGCTAGGGCTAGGGTTTGGGCTAGGGTTTTGGCTAGGGCTAGTACTAGGGATTAGGCTAGGGCTAGGGTCAAGTCTTCATTGTTTCATTGATTTATCACACGAAGGGATACCAATTACCAACATACGACTACCCCAATTTCAAGGGCGCTTCAATGATGTGCATCCTCTAGTTAACTCGGCCAAAACCAAAATTGAACTTTGCGGCAAGCCATCTATGCACTCATGAAGTACCTGAGACACTTACCCCAACTGTTCGATACTTCCAGCACGGATCGATGTAGAAACTTCTCGCGTTAACAACGAGTCGAGTGTTTGGTCTTGACGTTGCCTGCAAAGATTCTGCTTCTGCTGGTGTAGGCGAAAACTTTTGTTCAGGAGATGATTGTTTTGCTGTACTTCGTTGCAGCTGGGTGATTGCGGCCGCGACAAGAGCGCGCCCGTCTGTCTCAGGCAACTCCTGAATCCAGCGAAGCTCGGGCACTCTGCTCAAAAGTTCGGTCGCTTCAACAACAGTACGTGAGTCGCGCGTCTGTAATGTATGCGCGTTGGTTGCCTTCACTTACATGATTCGATGCAAATTGTCATCTAACAAGTAGACTTACGAACAACGTTGCATCATCATCTTCACCAGTACCAAACTTTACGCTGGTCTTCATGCTCTGCAAGCTGCCGTACACAGCAGCCGCCAGCCCTGACCGCTCGTCTGGAGGCAACTCCTGAATCCAGTGAAGCTTTGGGACCGAACTTAGCAGCTGCGTGGCGTCGAACACGACTTGCATATCGGTTGGCTGCAGTATTGGGAAATTCAAACCGTAAAGTCAAAAACAAGCAGATTCAGGTGTCTTAAATAGCAGATGCCGTAAATCAAGAAGACAACCCACCCACAGCAGTCATGCAAGGACCACTGTAGTATAACAGGACGTAAAGCTCCAAGACCGTGTAATTTTTGGAGGCTAGTTTCCTGGAAAAAATACACTGCAGAGAAAGAAAAATCATTTATTGCATTTGATCTGGGGATCATTCTTCTAAATGTTTTTAATTGTTTTTACTGTTTTATTTTTATTTCATAAGCCCAAATATAATTATGAAACTTTCACTACACAGCTGTGCATTATGCTAAAATGAAATAACGGTAATCTTCACTGTACTGCCCCAGATCAATTAAATAATTGATTATGTAATAAAAATGTCTTTTCTTATATCTGACGGTGTATTTTTCTAAGAAATTGGCCAAAAAAATTACACGATCCTTGAGTTTTACGTCCTGTCAGTGGTCCTTGCAGTGATTCCCATTTCGCTAACTCCTGGACACACGCACACTAAGATAGGGTGTAAAGCAGCTTACAACACACGAGTCAGGCGTACTGCTATAGAGCCACTCAATCCATCTGCAGACACGTAGGCAGTGTAAAAAACAAAATCAAACGAACCGCAAGTTCAAGTCCTTGGTGAGTTGCGTCACCAGTTTGAAATTTCTTCACACTGTCGCAGACTGCAGCAGCAAGCCGAGCCCTGTCAGCCTGGGGCACCTCCTGAATCCAACGCAGCTCAGGAACTTTGCTCAGCTGCTCCGTAGCTTCGATAAAAGTTTCAAAGTGAGGCGACTGAAAAAATATAACAAAAAAGTTTTTTAAAATCTCATCTTTTCTATTGTTTGCCGCCATGCATAAACCTACCAAACCACTCCCGCTTCCATAGCTCTGCAGGCTGTCGCACACAGCTGCTGCCAGTCGCGCCCGCTCTGCCTGAGGAACCTCCTGGATCCACTGCAGTTCCGGAACTCTGCTCAGAAGCTGCGTCGCCTCGAGCACCACCTCCGGATGTGCGGCCGCCAGCTGCTGGCTGGCTCTGAGCTGCTGCAGCGAGTCGCACATGGCTTCAGCCAGCAGCTGCTTGTCGAACTGGCTCAGGTCGTTGAGCCACTGCAGCTGAGACGACTCGCCGATAGTCTGAAGAGCTTGCTGAAGAAGCTCAGATTCTTCGGCCTAAAATATCCATATTGAAGCACTTTTCGTGTTCTACAGTTACTTTATTAAAAATGCTACATGTATGATCTGTATTGTGGTCCTTGTACGAGCGTAAGTTACATGCAGTGTAAAATAGCGACCAGAACTTTCACTCAAGGATAAAAAAGCTCACCCTTCTTGCTGCAGCTGCTGCCGAATACTTGGCCCTGAGCTGCGGATCCTTGATCAGCTGCTGCATCTTGTTGCTCAGAGCAGCAGTCAGCTCGACCTGCTCAGACTGAGACAGACTCCTCAGCCACTGAAGCTCAGGAACTTCGCCCAACACTCTGGCTGCTTCCTGAAGTTTTTCCTGATCTTCAGCCTGCAGAAGCATCGAATGTTTGATTCAATATCGACTAGGCATGCTACTATATTTCTTGAAACTAGATTCACTTATTCTATTTGATCCCTTTTTAACAGAACTGCCTTACCGAGATCTCAGAAGCCGCAGTCCTGAAGCTCTGCAGGCTTTCGCACACAGCCGCTGCCAGTGTCGCTTGATCTGCCTGAGGAACCTCCTGGATCCACTGCAGCTCCGGAACTGTGCTCAGAAGCTGCGTCGCCTCGAGCACCACCTCCGGATGTGCGGCCGCCAGCTGCTGGCTGGCTCTGAGCTGCTGCAACGAGTCGCACATGGCTTCTGCCAGCAGCTGCTTGTCGGACTGGCTCAGGTCGTTAAGCCACTGCAGCTGAGACGACTCGCCGAGACTCTGAAGCGCTCGCTGAAGAATCTCAGAGTCTCCAGCCTGAAACATGAATTTTATCAGTGCTTTTTAAGCAAACGTTATCCAAAAAAAAGGTTTTATCGTGTGATACATGCATAAACAAAGTTTACAGACACTTAGGTAAAACTCTCGGACAAAGCATTTACTCAAGAATATAAGAGCTCACCCCTCGAGCTGCAGCTGCTGCCGAATACTTGGCCCTGAGCTGTGGATCCTTGATCAGCTGCTGCATTTTGTTGCTCAAAGCAGCAGCCAGCTCGACCTGCTCAGCCTGAGACAGACTTCTCAGCCACAGAAGCTCTGGAATGTCGCACAGAACTTGCGCTGCTTCCTGGAGCTTCTCTCGATCTTCAGCCTGTAAATGGACCATATTTATTCTTAGTTCTTCTCGTCACCTATTTCTTTTCAATTTTATGTTATCTACATGGAACCGACTTAGTTACCGAGATCTCAGAAGCCGCAGTCCTGAAGCTCTGAAGGCTGTCGCAGACAGCGGCTGCCAGTCGCGCCCGCTCTGCCTGAGGAACCTCCTGGATCCACTGCAGCTCCGGAACTCTGCTCAGAAGCTGCGTCGCCTCGAGCACCACCTCCGGATGTGCAGCCGCCAGCTGCTGGCTGGCTCTGAGCTGCTGCAGCGAGTCGCACATGGCTTCTGCCAGCAGCTGCTTGTCGGACTGGCTCAGGTCGTTGAGCCACTGCAGCTGAGACGACTCGCCGATAGTCTGAAGAGCTTGCTGAAGAAGCTCAGATTCTTCGGTCTGAAGTAGTAATGTTAGAAATTTTTTTTGGTTGTTCTATAAAACTGCTTTGATCTCGATCGTGGTGATTGTAGGAAAGTGCATACGGCCTAAACCAGTAACCAGAATCTTTGCTCAAGAATATAAAAGCTCACCCCTCGTGCTGCAGCTGCTGCCGAATACTTAGCTCTGAGCTGTGGATCCTTGATCAGCTGCTGCATCTTTTTGCTAAAAGCAGCAATCAGATCGACCTGCTCAGACTGAGACAGACTCTTCAGCCACTGCAGCTCAGGAACTTCGCTTAACACTCTGGATGCTTCCTGGAGCTTCTCCCGATCTTCGGCCTTAAAGCGTGTCGAATTTACAAACGAGCATTGCTTGAGCTCATTTACCGCATTCTAATGTATTCGATGGTGTGTTAACAAACCGCCTTACCGAGATCTCAGAAACCGCTGCCAGTCTCGCTCGATCTGCCAAAGGAACCTCCTGGATCCACTGCAGCTCCGGAACTCTGCTCAGAATCTGCGTCGCCTCGAACGCCACATCTGGGTGTGCAGCTGCGATCTTCTGGCTGGCTCTGAGCTGCTGCAGCGAGTCGCACATGGCCTCTGCCAGCAGCTGCTTGTCGGACTGGCTCAGGTCATGAAGCCACTGCAGCTGAGACGACTCGCCAAGACTCTGAAGCGCTCGCTGAAGCATTTCTGTGTTGGCGGCCTGTAACGCCTTTGGATATTTTAGAAGGGTTTTCACACAGCCCACTCGTACACCCCAAATGGCATTTGTTTCTATGCTACGATAAGCCTGCATCAGAAAAGAATTTGAACCCCTACATGTCGATTCGCAGCTGCTGCCGAATACTTGGCCCTGAGCTGCGGATCCTTGATCAGCTGCTGCATCTTGTTGCTCAGAGCAGCAGTCAGCTCGACCTGCTCAGACTGAGACAGACTGCTCAGCCACTGAAGCTCTGGAATGTCGCACAGAACTTGCGCTGCTTCCTGGAGCTTCTCTCGATCTTCAGCCTGTAAATGGAACATATTTATTCATAGTTCTTCTCGTCACCTATTTCTTTTCAATTTTATGTAATCTACATGGAACCGACTTAGTTACCAAGATCTCAGAAGCTGCAGTCCTGAAGCTCTGCAGGCTGTCGCACACAGCCGCTGCCAGTCTCGATCGCTCTTCCGGAGGAACCTCTTGGATCCACTGCAGCTCCGGAACTCTGCTCAGAAGCTGCGTCGCCTCGAGCACCACCTCCGGATGTGCGGCCGCCAGCTGCTGGCTGGCTCTGAGCTGCTGCAGCGAGTCGCACATGGCTTCTGCCAGCAGCTGCTTGTCGGACTGGCTCAGGTCGTCGAGCCACTGCAGCTGAGACGACTCGCCGATAGTCTGAAGAGCTTGCTGAAGCAGCTCAGATTCTTCGGTCTGAAATATTAATAGTAGAAGAATTTCCTAAACTTGCTGCCTCAAAAAATATGATCACGTCATTCTTTTACAAACGTAAGTTACATGTTACATGCTGCAAGAATCGTTACTTAAGAGTATAAAAGCTCACCCCTCGTGCTGCAGCTGCTGCCGAATACTTGGCCCTGAGCTGTGGATCCTTGATCAGCTGTTTTATCTTGTGGCTCAGAGCAACGGTCAGCTCGACCTGCTCAGCCTGAGATAGACTGCTCATCCACTGCAGCTCCGGAACTGTGCTCAGAAGCTGCGTCGCCTCGAGCGCCACCTCCGGATGTGCAGCCGCCAGCTGCTGGCTGGCTCTGAGCTGCTGCAGCGAGTCGCACATGGCTTCAGCCAGCAGCTGCTTGTCGGACTGGCTCAGGTCGTTGAGCCACTGCAGCTGAGACGACTCGCCGATAATCTGAAGCGCTTGCTGAAGCAGCTCAGCTTCTTCGGCCTAAAATATCCATATTGAAACACTTTTCGATTTCTACCGTTACTTTATTAAAAATGCCACATATATGATCTGTATTGTGGTCCTTGTACGAGCGTAGGTTGCACGCGGCGTAAAACAGCAACCAGAACCTTTACTCAAAAATATGAAAGCTCACCCCTCGAGCTGCAGCTGCTGCTGAATATTTTGCCCTGAGCTGTGGATCCTCGATCAGCTGCTGCATCTTGCTGCTCAGAGCAGTAGTCAGCTCGACCTGCTCAGACTGAGACAGACTCCTCAGCCACTGAAGTTCGGGAACGTCACTCAGTACTCGCGTTGCTTTCTGGAGCTTCTCCCGATCTTCAGCCTGTAAACGGAACGTACTCATTCTTACTTCTTCTCATCCTCCAATTTATTAAATACTGTGTCATGCAATTAACTTATTTACCCAGGTCTCAAAAGCCGCAGTCCTGAAGCTCTGCAGGCTGTCGCACACAGTCGCTGCTAGTCGCGCTCGATCTGCCTGAGGAACCTCCTGGATCCACTGCAGCTCCGGAACTCTGCTCAGAAGCTGCGTCGCCTCAAGCACCACCTTCGGATGTGCGGCCGCCAGCTGCTGGCTGACTCTGAGCTGCTGCAGCGAGTCGCACATGGCCTCTGCCAGCAGCTGCTTGTCGAACTGGCTCAGGTCGTCGAGCCACTGGAGCTGAGACGACTCGCCGATAGTCTGAAGAGCTTGCTGAAGAAGCTCAGATTCTTCTGCCTGAAGTAGTAATTTTTACAGTGCTTTAAAGCAACGAAGTCTGATAAAAATGGTTTTCTCGTGATACAAGTATGAACAAAGTTTACATGCGCTTACGTAAAACCCTAAGCCGAGGCAATTACTCTAGAATATAAAAGCTCACCTCTCGTGCTGCAGCTGCTGCCGAATACTTAGCCCTGAGCTGTGGATCCTTGATCAGCTGCTGCATCTTGTTGCCCAGAGCAGCAGCCAGCTCAACCTGCTCAGACTGTGACAGACTGCTCAGCCACTGAAGCTCGGGAACGTATCTCAACACTCGCGCTGCTTCCTGAAGCTTTTCTCGATCTTCGGCCTTAAGGCAAGTCGAATGTTGAATGAGAATTGCTTGAGCTCATTTACCATACATTAATTTATTCGATGGTGTGTTAACAAACCGCCTTACCGAGATGTCAGAAGCCGCAGTCCTGAAGCTCTGCAGGCTGTCGCACACAGCCGCTGCCAGTCTCGTCCGCTCCGCCGGAGGAACCTCCTGGATCCACTGAAGCTCCGGAATTCGACTAAATAACTGCGTTGCTTCAAGCACTGTCTGCTGCTCATCTGTTGTCTACAGGGTCAGATAATTTTATATACAGTGTGAGCAACCTGGATTCTTTTTTACAAGACTTCAAACCCAACCAATACCTACACTTGCTTCGCCGAAATCTGTACTCCTGAGATCGCCGTTGTTGTTCAAGTGCTGCAAATTGTCGCAGACATTGGCCGTCAAAGTGACTCTTTGGGCTTCTGGCATTTCTTGAAGCCAGTGCAGCTCGGGAAGACTGCTGAGCAGTTCCGTGGCTTCAAGAATCTGCTTTCGCTCTGTGTCCTGTGGGTCCAAAAGTAAGAAGAGCGATATTATATCTTACAATATCGTAGTATCAGAAACGCACCCCCTGTATACTTACATTGATTGGCTTGCTTCTGACACTCGGTCGCTGTTTTTTCAATGCCTGCAGCCTGTCACAGACTGTCTCAACCAACAATTTAGACTCGTCTGGAGGTAGCTTCGCTAGCCAACAAAGTTTAGGTATTCTGCTTAGAGCGTGAGTTGCCTGTTGCAATACTTGCGGATCGCGAGGCTGAAATTACCAAAAATATTGACCGTTTTTCGGTATGATATTTTTACTCATTAACCTATAAATTTAATTAGTTGTTTTTTTGCTTTTTGCTTGCTGCATTTGGGGTGCTGGGCTTGATCGGTTGACCAATAAAACTGAATAGATAGAAGGGTGTGAAGTATTTTGGGTGGTGGGCTTGACTGGTCGGCCAATAAAACTGAATAGATAGAAGGGTGTGAAGTATTTGGGGTGCTGAGCTTGACCGGTTGACCAATAAAACTGGACAGATAGAAGGGTGTGAAGTATTTGGGGTGCTGGGCTTGACCGGTTGACCAATAAAACTGGATAGATAGAAGGGTGTGAAGTATTTGGGGTGCTGGGCTTGACCAGTTGACCAATAAAATTGGATAGATAGAAAGGTGTGAAGTATTTGGGGTGCTGGGCTTGACTGCTTGACTGGTCGGCCAATAAAACTGAATAGATAGAAGGGTTTTAAGTTTCTGGGGGTGTCAAATAGATTCATCAAACAGTGGCTACCCTGACATAGCCTAATCAATTTATCAATTTGAGGTATTCAATATCGTTTCATTTTATAAACTACCTTCGCATTTACCTGTAAATGAGAATCTTCCCCTGTCTGCGTTCCAACATCAGCAGTGGGTCTGTTTTCATTCTCAGCAGCCAATAACAGAAGTCTCTCTTTGTGCTGGGAAAACTCCCGCAACAATTTAGCTCGATCGAGAGCGTGCAACTGAGCTAAACGAGCTCTAACTAAACTGTTAACACGATTTCGAATAGTCTCCGATAGATCGTCGAGCATCGTGGTGTCAATCTGGTCTAATTGTTCGTTTAACAAGCGAAGCTTCTCTTCGAGCTCGTCTCGGGCCTGTTTGAGACTTTCTACGTCGAGGCGCTGTGGAAAAGACAAGTAAAAATGGTAAACAGGTAAACAGGTAGCGATCTAGTGCAACATGTAAACAAGGTAAAAATCTAGTCCAACAGGTGAACAGGTAACAATCTAGTCCAACAGGTAAACAGGTAACAACCGACTCCAACAGGACCATGACCACTCACCAGAATGCCAATAGTAGCATCTTTTCTTTCGTTGGCTTCCTGTAAGGCCAGATTTTTCAAGCGCATCTCTTCCGCCTTTTTGTCGTAAAGTAACTTTGCGGCTTGAAGACGAAGCACTAGATCCTGGTTGTGCTTCTTCTCCAGTCTAAATCGAAATTAATTAAAGGACAAACCTAGCTTAGTTAGGAAGTTTTTAAAAAAATGAAGTCATCCTGAACTCACTTGATCAATTTATCCTCAAAATTCTGCTTCAACGCTTCAACAACATCGTTAAATGCGGAAGCTTGCACCTTGTTGACCACCAGCCATTCAGCTTCCTCCTCGGTCTCTGTCTCGGCTGAAAGATTCAATTAATCAATTTTTGAGTTACGTGAGTGTGAGCAGGGTGCGAAATGCGACGTGGACGTGGGTTGATTATCAGGTGACAGGGAAATGGACATAAGGATTCCGACCTTTAGCCTGTTTTGGTCGATAAAGAGCACAAATTCTATAGTACCTATACGTATGTGTCACTCCAGCATTCGATAGGATATTTAGCAGCAGAAGCTACAGTCTATGGTCCTAACCCATGAGGTTTTCGTGTTTCGGTCCCTAAAGCACTCCATCTGATTTATTAGAAAATCGAGTGTCGGGTTATTCTACCTCAGTTGTCTATGGTATAGTGGGGGTTGCAGCCTAGTGGTTAGAGCGTCGGACTCATCACTGAAAGGTCGGGGGTTCGATTCTTGATCCACTCAAAACAATTTGTGTCCTTGAGCAAGACACTTAACGCTGCATTGCTTCAGTTCACCCAGCTGTAAAATGGGTGCCGGCATTAGCTGGGGTAATTGCAGGTGTGTGTGGCGACCCCCCAGTCCTACACAATTTTTGCTCACCTGTCAGCTTTCGCACAGGTTTTGATCGCCTGGTAGCCACAGTAATATCCCGATGCTCCTCCAGCATTGTCGCCGACTTTCTGCCGACGCCGCCGCCGCAACTCGCCGCTTCATCCTGATGCACAGTCGATGCCTCACCTTCGTTAGGGGCGTCAACAGAATCATCCAAGGTGTCGCCTCGACTTCGCCGAAGCCGCTTCCTCGGCCTTAGCCGGCCTGTGAGCTCGTCCACCCAGTCGCGAAGTTTCTTCACTTCGCCGCGCAGCTCGTCGGCTTCAGCTTGAAGTTCAACGTGCTCTTTAATTGGCACGCTGTCCTTCAGCTGTTCCGCCATGGAGTTCAGCTAATTTTTTTGATTTAATTGTTTGTTTGTTTTGTGAGAATGAGGAAAGCGTGCAAAACTAGTAAATACCGAAATACCAAAAGCTACAGGCATCAATCACCAATAAGTACCATGAACCGGACAAAACGTTCTTTGAAAAGTTAACTTTTATTGCTACTTATAAGTAGCTTGCGCAGAACCTCATTTATTGACTACTTAATTTAATTTTCCATTTCTAAATTTTTTTACCTTGTTCATGCCCTGTCCGGTAAGCAACTAAAAATTAAACGTTTTTAAAAATGTGCAAATTTGTGATTAATAACGATTGTGATTTTTTAAAATCAATTTTCTAACCCAAGACAAGGAATTTTTTGAATAGTAGCATGACTTTTCCTCCGTAATAAAACATGCTTCTATAGACATATTTCTCGATAATGACAAAATTGTTACCCGATAGTCTCGCAACTGCTTAATCTCCTTCGACATCTGCGATGTGTTTAAAATTATGAAAATGCAAAATATTTTACATTAACCTTTCGGCTGGATTGATGTTGATCGGCAATCATTAATCATTAACTCATAAAAATGCTGAATTAAACTAGGGACGAGAATTTCTCACCTTTCGGTGCAACTCGGCCACAGCGTCCAGCTCTCGCTGTTGGCGCACGTTCAGCTTCTCAGATTCGGCCAGTCGCTCTACCAGATCCATCTGTTCGCTCTCGCATCGGGCCATTTCCTAGAAATCATTGGTTAGTTATTAGTATCGACTATTAAATACCTAATACGACTTTGCTAGTCAGATCATAAAAATACGAACCATCTTGTCAGTAACTTAAAATTTAATCCTGACACTTAACTTTATCCTATGCTGTATGTAAACAGCGGCGTAATGTAAGTTCAGCTTGTTACTGTTTGTTTCTATAAATAGCCCCACCATTTGTTTCTAAAAATAGCTCTAAAATAACCCCCCACTATCTTGTTGACTCATTCGTTTCTAAAAATAACCACACTATCTTGATGACTCGTTTGTTTCTAAAAATAGAAGCCAATCAGAGGCTCACCCTCTGCAAGCTAGCGATTCGATCTTTCAGTCGGGTCTCCTCATCTTTAAGCGACAAAATCACGTGCTCCATAGACTTGCGCTGCTTCAAGAATTCGGTTTGGAATCTGTCTCTCTCGTAGTCCATCTGGGCTTGAAGACTGCGGATCTGCTCCTGGTAGCGCTTCTCCACATTCCTTTTTTTAGGTCAAGAGTGGCAAAATTTTTGGTTATCTTGTACATGCCATACTTAAAAAACGTCTTTAAGTTGCTCTTAGACTCTTAGTTTGAAAAAGTAACAACAAAAACAAAAACCAAATACAGAAAACACAGAACAAAACATTTAAAGCAAACAGAAACTATAAAAAGCAGAACCGCTTTTAAAGGAAACAACAATCTGGAAAGAGAAGATTCAAGGAATTTGTGAACAATCTCGATATCCTGTTTACTTGTACTTATCCTTGATCTCCATCAGTTTTTCATTGCCGATGCCTTGCGATCTGAAGACAATAAATTTCTAGGAAGCTACGAGTATGTATATTTATAACGATAGAATATTTACTTAATATTTTGTACGCTCGTAGAATGCCCAAACAGATAAAATTCACTAGGACCACTAGTTTCAATCCTCACTCAGGGATACAATTCCTGTGATGGGGCCAGAGCAGTTCAGTGGTAAACGCGTCTGGCACCTTTTTAAAGCTTTGGCTAAAAAGTACAACCATCTGTTAAACGCACTTTAAAGATGCATAATACAGTCTAGCAGATATAAAGAAACCTCGTCACTCACGCCATCTGCTTGGCTTGGTGCCTCTCCGTCTCCCGCTGGCCCTCGTCGCCCTCCCGTATGATGCTGCTGACTCGCTGCCTCTCCTCAACCAGGTCCATGCGCAGCTTGTTCCTCTCGGCCGTGACGCTCTCAAGTGCAGCTCGACTGTGCCTCAGCTCGGCTTGGTAGGCCAGAATGCCCGCCTGAGTTACCCCATCGGTGACTCCAGCCAACTCTGTATCCAATGCGTAGGTCAGCTCGGCCAAATTCACCCTGGAATTGGCGTCGAACTGCAAGAATTTTAGAATCTCCTCTCCGTTCAACAGTCCGTGCGCTGTCAAGAATCGGCAGATGTCGGCGCCTCTAGCGTAGCCGGTGCCGTCCTTGTCGATGGAGGAGAACAGAGTGCCAGTGTTGCCCGGAGTTCCGGAGGACCGCGACCGGCGAATCTGATTGCCCGTCGGGCCTCCGCCGACGCCGCCGCCGCCCCTAGACGGAGGTCGCGGACTTCCCCCGACACCGGCAGCGGTTCCAGCAGCCGGTCCGCTGACGCTGGGGTTCGGCGTGTGCCGGAAAAGCCCGCGGACGAATTCGTTGAACGACACGTGACCGTCGCCATCTTCATCAAGATTTTCGAACAGCTGGTAGAGATGCTGCGTTGGTTCAGGTTTATGACGTTGGCATTCAATTCAGAGATTGATATTTTTTCTTACGTGAGGTCCTAAAGCTAACACTAACATAGAACTTGGACCAATAAACCAAAATTTATCCTTCTAGAATTCTAGAATGATAAAATGAAGTCGAATCAGAGAATTTCTAACCGAGTCTGTCAGATCGTCCATCCCGATGTATTCACAGACCCGAGCCAGCTCTGGCAGGGTCAGGAAGCCGGATCGACCAACTCCCAGCTCCTGCCAGATGGAGCGCAGGTATTCCTCTTCGGTGCGGCCACTTTGAGCGCCGGCGGCTGCCAGTTGGCCTAAAGGGGCGTTAAATAAATTTGATTCATAAACAGTGCTTTGACGAGTGAATATCTTAAAGGAGTGTGTGTGATTGTCTTATTAAGGCAGAAAGGAGGGCAGAGAGTGGGGTAGGTTTTTTAATTGGCGAGGAGAGGCAGGGAGAGGGGTGGATGTTTTAACTGGCGAGGAGAGGAGGGAGTGGGGTGGATGTTTTAACTGGCGAGGAGAGGCAGGGAGTGAGGTGGATGTTTTAACTAGCGAGGAGAGGCAGGGAGTGAGGTGGATGTTTTAACTGGCGAGGAGAGGAAGGGAAAGGGGTGGATGCTTTAACTGGCGAGGAGAGGCAGGGAGAGGGGTGGATGTTTTATCTGGCGAGGAGAGGAAGGGAAAGGGGTGGATGCTTTAACTGGCGAGGAGAGGCAGGGAGTGAGGAGGGTGCATTTAGAACTAGAGAAATGTGAAACACATAATGAGGAAAAAAATAAAACAAGGAAAAAATAAAATAAAATCAAGTAAAAATGGTGTTAAACTTTCGCATTCTCCCGCCTGAAATACATTATCTATAACGAAAACGTTTGTTTATTATTAGATTAACTTAGGATGACATTTTTAACTCCAATCCCCTTAAAAAGGAAACCTCACTTAAATAATCGGGCACTTTGTTAAACGCCCCTTCGCCGTGGTAGGTGACCTCTCTACCAGAGCTAGGCACTTGTGGTTGCGGCGGTAACGCTGCTGGAAGAACGGGAACGGCGCCTGGCGTTGGTGGTGCCCTTCGAGGAGGTCCTACACCGCCTCCGCCTCCGCCTCCGCCTCCGCCTCCGCCGCTGCCGACTTGAAGCAGCTGCGGCGGCTGCTGCTGCTGTATAGGCTGTCTGCGACTTGGCGAAGCAGATTTAGCCCTCTGCTGCTGCTGCTGCTGCTGATGCTGCGGCGATGATGACGTCATCGAGGCCGGCTCTTCAACTGTTGCGGTCGGTTTTATCGGCTGCGGAGCAACAACATGGCTTGACTGAGTTGGACTTCGAGACCTACTAGCAACCGTTGCTAGGGCCGCTGACGGCTGAGGCTGAGCCTCTGGAGCCGCAGTTGGAGCTTCTTTGCTTGTCGCTTCCGCTGTGAAACCCGCAGCGGCTGCCGGCGCGGTGGCCGCCGCAAGAGCGATGGCAGCGGCGGAGGCTGTGGCTCCTCCAGAGGATCCGGCAGTTGCCGATGATCCTGTCGGAGGCTTCTCCGCGGGTGCCGAGGTCGCGGTCGCTGGCTTGGCGTCGGGGGCAGCACCAGCGCCGGTGGAGGCGGCAGCGTCTGGTTTGTCCTTGTCCTCGCCGCCCAGATTCTGAACGAGCAAACAAACAAGCAAAGTCTGGCCAAAGCAGCTTTCGCCTAGTTATTGACCCCCGTGCATGCAAAGCTGACAAAGGTGAAGAAAAAACGACACAATGACTACTTTAGCTACGATCGCAGTAGTTGGAGGCCGCGACCCTTCAAAATACTCGTGAGATTACAACTTTTCCGGTGTTGTCTAGCATTTTTACTATAAATTAACAAACAAAGCCGATTTCAGCGTTTCTAAGAAATTGATTTATCAGTTTATTCTTCATCTTCCGAATACTTTATAACTTTTTTAACTCGAATAACTGATATTTTTAATTCCCTGTCGGTGGAAACTTTCTTCGTCATGATATTTTGAGTGTCGCGGCCTTCTACCGTAGCTATAAGCAGCCCTTGGCTTCCTCACAGAGCAACCAAATCGTTAGAAAAAGAAAATGGAAACAAAAAAATACCATTCAAAAGGGAAAAAGGAAACAAATGAAATCCCAAGGTTCCCCGTGTTTGCCCTCTGTGAAAACAGAAACCTCGAATCAGGCGTTTGACGTGATTCGGATCGTGATACACCCGACCGCTTTTAGCGGCTGTTGGCGAAGCCGCCCGGCCCGACATCATGGGAGAGTCGGGGAGACGGCGCTGCCGATTGTCCATCGGGTCCGTTGGCTGCTGCGCCTGCGGCTGCTGGAGGCGCCCGCTCGAGACGCCGGGCCGGCTGGCGCCGGTTTTCGAAATTCGAATCGAAGAATTGCGGGATCCAGTGGACTGGGGCCGGTTGGGCGAGCCGTAGGGAGCTCGCTCGGTCATGACTGCTGCTGATAGGGCTCACTTGGCGTGCGGAGGGGTTCGGAGCTGTCTGTCTGTTTGTCTGTCTGTCTGTCTGTCTGTCTGTCTGTCTGTCTGTCTGTCTGTCTGTCTGTCTGTCTGTCTGTCTGTCTGTCTGTCTGTCTGTCTGTCTGTCTGTCTGTCTGTCTGTCTGTCTGTCTGTCTGTCTGTCTGTCTGTCTGTCTGTCTGTCTGTCTGTCTGTCTGTCTGTCTGTCTGTCTGTCTGTCTGTCTGTCTGTCTGTCTGTCTGTCTGTCTGTCTGTCTGTCTGTCTGTCTGTCTGTATTAGTTTCTGCTGATTATTCAATGATAGTGTCACTAAACTGCCCATGGAAACGTTGTCTAGGACATTTCAACACAGTACAGCTATAATTAAAAGGTAAACTACTTTAAAGCTTTAAAGGATAACAGAGTTGGCTTGGGTTTTTCATCCAGCACCAACTCAAAAATTGCATACAGAAAGTTTGAAATCCATACTGGAAAAATGTTTTAATTACAGGTAGAAGAAGACGCTGCACGGCAGGATTAGCCGCATAGAAACAAAAAAATGCGAGGAGGGGTGGGATGGACGAAAGGATCGAGTGAAATCTGAGCTTACTGTGCCTTGACTTTAATAGCTAATTGCAATTCGTCTTATCAGGAAAATATGATTAGTGTGTATAGAAATTTGCCAACGTCACGGCGCCAAGTCCGTACTGTACCCGGTTGCAATTGCTTCCTCAGGGGAATTGGGGTGGCGTGTATTTTTTTTTGTCAGCAACCCCACTCCCCCGCCGAAGCGTCTGAAATAACGATCTCATCTGTTGCTATTTTTAGACTTTTGCAAACTGCAATAAAACTGCACTGCACAGACCGTCTATCAGTTCCTTCTAATCCAGAGTTGACTGGCCCAGGGGCGTAGCTAGAATTGTAGCCAGAATAGGAGGGGGGGGGGGCGTCAGCGAGTTGACGCCATTTTAGGAGTGCCACTTTTGGGGACGCCATGTTTGGAGCCTCATCTTAGGGGCGCCATCTTGGGGTGCCGTTTTGGTATCTTGGGGGCGCCACCTTGGGGGCGCCATTTTGGTAGCGCCATCTTGGTAGCGCTATTTTGGAGGTGCCGTTTTGGTAGCGCCATATTGGGGTTGCCGTTTTGGTAGCGCCATATTGGGGTTGCCGTTTTGGTAGCGCCATATTGGGGTTGCCGTTTTGGTAGCGCCATATTGGGGGCGCCATCTTAGGGGTGCCGTTTTGGTAGCGCCATCTTGGGGCGCCATCTTGGGGATGCCGTTTTGGTAGCGCCATCTTGGGGGCGCCATCTTAGAAGCCCAATCAAATGATATTACATCGCTAATTATAGGCTGCTCGCTTACCTTGAAAAATGATTTGAAAGTGTCCATAAAAGTCCAACAGAGGTTTTAGTCAACTCTAGCGGATCTGGTCCTGACTTAACAAGGGATTCTTTTCAGTCAACCTTGTGGATTGGAACGGGCGTTTATAGCCGCGAAAATATTCCTGACTCAAGATCGACTGATCTCAGTAAAAAATAAGGAAGAAAATTTTAGCCACGACTTGCTCTCTGCTCTTCTAGAAGAATGCTAAAAATTTGCTTGGGTCAGAAGGACACGGAGGTAGTGTGCGTCAGGGAGAGAAAGGAGAATTTTGGGGAACAATTTTTATCGATTTTATTGGGGCGAAAACGGACTCCCCACTCAAAAATTGTGCCCGCTGTTGGTGGCGCGACAGGGAATCGGTATTATGAATACTGTAGCTTTTCTTGCATGCCAAATGCTCCAACAGACTACTTGTATTAGCATCTCTATATGCGAGTTTTAATGGCAATTTTTTATTGAATAATTTTAAGATCGTTATTTTTCTGGACGAAAGGTGTCCGTCGGAAGATTCAGTGTCCTTCCTGGATGGAAGAATCTGTGTCCGGGATCGAAAAACTAGTGACCGGGATTGAAGGCTATGTGTCCGGCATTGAAGAATCAAGTGTCCGGTATTGAAGAATTTGTGTCCGGGATTGAAGAATTTGCGTCCGGTATTAAAGAATCAGTGTCCGGTATTGAAGAATCTGTGTCCGGTATTAAAGAATCTGTGTCCGGTATTGAAGAATCTGTGTCCGGTATTGAAGATTCAGTGTCCTGGATTAAAGAATATATGTCCAGTATTAAAGAATCTGTGTCCGGTATTAAAGAATCTGTGTCCGGTATTAAAGAATATGTGTCCGGTATTGAAGATTCAGTGTCCTGGATTAAAGAATATGTGTCCAGTATTAAAGAATCTGTGTCCGGTATTGAAGAATCTGTGTCCGGTATTGAAGATTCTGTGTCCTGGATTAAAGAATATGTGTCCAGTATTAAAGAATCTGTGTCCGGTATTAAAGAATCTGTGTCCGGTATTGAAGAATCTGTGTCTGGTATTGAAGATTCAGTGTCCTGGATTAAAGAATATGTGTCCGGTATTAAAGTATCAGTGTCCGGGATGAAAGAATCAGTGTCCGGTATGAAAGAATCAGTGTCCCGTATTGAAAATTCTGTGTCCGGGGTTGAAGAATCCGTGTCCGGGATAGAAAAACCTGTGCCTAAAATAGAAAAATCTGTGTCCGGGATGGAGAAATCTGTGACCAGAATGTAAGAATCTGAGGCTGAAACAGAAGAGTCAGTGTCCGAGACGGATGAGCTTGGTGTTCAGAAACACAAACTCCCCATTTCTATGATCCAAAAGGTTCGAAACGTCATTTCCTCTCACCCGCTGTTTCGGTCTCGTCCGCCGTCCGAAAACTCGGCCATCATCGCGAACGTACTTTGGCTCGGCCAAGCTGCCCTCGGATTCATTTTCTTGATTAATTGTTTGATTTAGAAAAAAATCAAATTCTTTTTAACGATATAAAAACTATGTATCATAGACTCGAAAATAAAAATTCTCACCTGAGCTCACATTCGGCGGCACAATCTGTTCGCGAATCACTTTGGGAAATTCAACTCGAACCCGAAGCTCGCTAACGCTGCCCCGAGGATCGGGCAGGAGGGTTCGAACCACCCGATTAGTCTCCTCTTTGGATAGGGTGAAGTGGGCGCAGAGCTGGGCGAGATGGACGCGGTTGAGCTGACCCGAGCGGCTGGGATCCAGGGAGCGGATCAGCTGGTCCAGAGAGTCCATCTAAGAGATGTCTCTACAGTCTGGCTTTGACTTTGTTCATGTACTTTCGGGGCGGTTTTTGTTAGCTGTTTTCATAGATTCTGAAACAATTCGACTGTCGTATATTTTAGCAAGTTATCGCCTACTTATGAGTAGTAAGGAAAGTACATGCAATGTGCAGAAAAATGACAGTTACTAAGTAGCACAGCTTTCACAAACTCGAGGATTTACAAACTCGAAATTTCACAAACTCGAATATTTACAAACTCAAGGATTCACAAACTCGAAAGCTTCACAACCTCGAAGATAAACAAACTCAGAATTTCACATTGTTTAAGTTTTGAGCTCGAAGAATTGGTGACTAGCGGAAGACATTTCAACCAGGTGATATTTCGAGCTTGTAAAATTCGCACTCCACAGTTACTATTATGACTAGCTCGTAGATGGGCTAAATTTACGTGTTAAACTACTTTCAGTACACTGGAATGTAAAAAATAGAAGCATTTCAATGTATTTTCAGGAAAAACTTGTTTATTCACTAGCTCTTACCCCATGAGCTAACCCCTCCCACCTCGAGTTAAAATGCAGAATCTCATATCTTGATCTCCTGGGTGCTTCAGCATTGTCACGAGCCACTGGACAGACAGTTAGAAGCTTAAAGAACAGTTTAGGTGCCATAACAGGAAATGACAGTGGCAGTACTCACAAGTAAGTTTGTATGCGCATGAAAATGATGCATGCTGGCTCTTTATTGGGCCGAAATTTTCAAGATGAAGGGCTCAATGACCCATATTGAGAGAGTGAGCTGGTAAGAGGGTGTGAGGGGATGAGGGTGTGAGGGGATGAAGGTGTGAGGGGATGAGAGTGAGAGGGGATGAGGGTGTGAGGGGATGAGAGTGAGAGAGGATGAGGGTGTGAGGGGATGAGGGTGTGAGGGGATGAGGGTGTGAGGGGATGAGGGTGTGAGGGGATGAGGGTGTGAGGGGATGAGGGTGTGAGGGGATGAGAGTGAGAGGGGATGAGGGTGTGAGGGGATGAGAGTGAGAGGGGATGAGGGTGTGAGGGGATGAGGGTGAGAGGGGATGAGGGTGTAAGGGGATGAGGGTGAGAGGGGAAGAGGGTGTGAGGGGATGAGGGTGTGAGGGGATGAGAGTGAGAGGGGAAGAGGGTGGCCAATACGTGATTCACGCTCGTACGATGTCAGTTGCATCCATTAGGAAGTATCTGCCACATCTGTGAACAATGTTGTATATTGTGTGTTTTATAGGTACATGTACATGTTATGCAAGACACACAGCAAGTGCGTGCACGTATAATAGCGATCAACGCTTTTTGTTAGGATTTATATTAAAAATTTTAATGTTCGGATGTTTATCTATGCAGTTCCAACAGTACATTTTGCCAGAAGAAGAATTATTCAAGTTAACACTGTTATGTTGTTCAGTTCAGAAGTACGAATATAATAGCGACGGTTATACATATTCAGCAGTAAAAAATTAAATAAATCGAAATTAAGGCAAATCCGCAAATGCGTTTATAAATTTATTATTGATAAAGCTTGTTTGGTTAAATTTTTGTGTTAGAGCACGGCCGTTATATTTAAAAACAATGAAATGTTAAATACACAAGAAAGCATTTCAATTTAAAAATTAAGCCACTTAAAAAAACATTGACTGAGGAATGATTCGTTTTTATTAAGTTATTATACTACCAAGCCTAAATAAAAATATAAAAAATATTGTTTTAAATCATAATTTATACTGAAAAGATGACAAAAAGTCTATTGTTTTTTTAAATCTCTGACGCTTCCTATCCTAAAATTAAAACCTTAAATTCTCATAAATTCTAAAACTTCCATGTTAAACACATTGAAGAAAATCTTAAGGCAGAATGAAATATAACTTAAATAAAAAATCACTTCTTAATTTACATAGAGTAGAAATTACATATTTCTTAACTGGCCAACTCACGCGATTAAAAATATTTTCTACAAGTACAAAACATCATAGTGTTGTAGCTTATGAAAGAACTTGTTTCTATATATTTTAAAAGATAGGTCTGACCCACAAATCACAAACTATTTGTTTGTTGCATGTTTGTGAAATTAAGATTACACCAAATATACGCTCGTAGCTTGCAGTAAAAAATTCTCAAGAAAAAATTACTATTTCGATTTGAAAAAGCGGTTTTATTATATAACTTAAATTGACACGAAAAACAGCTCTTGAGTTTTTATTTCATATCGTGGGATGGAACGTATACGTATTCCATTGATTCTGGAATCTGGATGCAGATGAAACTATAGAATCGAAAATACAAAATGCTGAAAAAAGATCTTTTAAAGTCCATGTTGAATCGCTGCCAGATGTGTGCGTCGTATCTACCGTGCTATAATCCCGTATTAAACGATGTAAATCCAAGAAAAGTCTTTGATTCCATTAAAGCAAAGAAAAATAACTTATCTCAACAAAACGCGTTTTCTGCGTTTAACAAATGAACCAAAGCTAGTAACTTACACGTATTTCATCGCTACGTCCTCTTAGGCATATAAGAAAATACATGACTTATTTTAATTTTACCCATGCACTCTAAGAGAAAAATTAAGTTTAAAAGTTATGATGGCTATCAGACTGATCGTCCATGTACATGTACCTGTACAACTGGAAAGTTTTACATGTACGCTCGTACAATTTGAACTTTGACTGTAGCTAAATCAAATCGACTCAGATGTCTCGCATGCAGGTTTGATTTACAAATTACGCTTTTTAAAACTGAGGCTTCTACTGTTGAATCTATAAAATGGTCACGACAAATCCACACTTCAAAGTGTAAATTCTAAAATTTCTTAAAATAACCGGACACAACTTTATATACAACAATTACAAGTGGTTAGTCGATTTTTTCTTTTCCGGTAAAACTGCGCAAATCGCGTCAAGGAACAGCGTTCTAAAATTTATTTATCGAGACAAAATTAATATAAAAATAATGCATTTACGGCTCTAGACGGTGGCCTACTGAAGCGCTTGCGATCGATACACTCGTATTCAAACGAAGCACAACTGATTTTAAAAACAAGTAGTGAATAAAAGCAACGTAAAATATCACATTTAATAGCTAATGCCGTAGGCACAAAGAAGAGAAAATGCGCATTCACGTTTTGGCTCAGAGTGGACCAAAAGCGGCATTAAAAATAACAAGCGTGTCTATTACATGTACATGTACGGCTGAAAATCCTATATTCTATTTTTACGGGATCATAAAGACACGTTTTCTGAAGCTACGTGTAATATTTTTTTAGTAAGTAAGTCGTGTGAAAGTTAAGGAAGTGTAGAAAATATATACACATGGTGTCGATGTACTACTGCAAGCTGAGTAAAACAAAAAATGATCAAATATAACTTGTTAAAAACTACAGTCAAGGCAGAGTTACCTGTGTCATCTAGCTTGTTACTTATTGAGTTCTTAAGCAACAGAATCTAAAGCATCTTTAAAGACGTGCTCGACAGTCGCTACTTCAACACCGTCGACTTCGTTAATAACACCGGAAATTCTAGACTCGTCAAGAACAATAACCAAACAGTCGTTAGTAACAGTCTTAATATCGCCCCGACCAAAAGATTCGGCAGAAACTGCGCCCCCAGCCAGGCAGAATCGAATCAGCTGGTCAGTAGTCAACAACAATCCGGGACTGTTAAATCCGTCAATTAAAATTCGAACTCTCCTATTGGCTAGAATTCGGCAGCTAATATTCGATTCTGTATTGACATTAAAATACAATTCGTGCAAACTATCGAACGGACCGCTAGGCTTGTCAGCAGCAGCAGCAGCAGTAGATTTATCAGGAGCGGAACGTTCGTAATGAACAACATAAACTGGCAGAGATTGACGCGCGTCGAAGGTCACGAGTTCGCGTCCGTCGGGGCTACGATGCGAATGATAGCCTGGTTGGCAGGGCTGGCCATGGGAGTAGTGCCGGCACTGGTAGGTGCGACCCGGGCTGACCTGTGCGGAGTGAAGAGAGCTTAGTTTATGGCTAAACTACCAGATAGTTACATGTATTGCTAGTAAGGCTATTATTCCAGATGATTATACTCAACTAATGTCGAAGCTAATCACCTAATGGAGTCAACTAATCATACAATGGCGACAACTAACCCCCTAATGGCGGCAACTAATAACCTAATGGCAAAAACTAATCACCTAATGGCGACAACTAATAACCTAATGGCGACACCTAACCATCTAATAGCGCCAACTAATCACCTAATCGCGTCAACTAATCACCTAATGGCGACACCTAACCACCTAATGGTGCCAGCAAATCACCTAATGGAGTGAACTAATCACCTAATAGCATCAACTAATCACCTTATAGCGTCAACTAATCACCTTATAGCGTCAACTAATCACCTAATAGCGTCAACTTATCACCTAATAGCGACACCAAACCACCTAATGGTGTCAGCAAATCACCTAATGGAGTGAACTAATCACCTAATAGCATCAACTAATCACCTTATAGCATCAACTTATCAGCTAATAGCGCCAACTAATCATCTAATAGCGCCAACTAATCACCTAATAGCGTCAACTTATCACCTAATAGCGCCAACTAATCATCTAATAGCGCTAACTAATCACCTAATGAAGTCAGATACTCAATTATAGCGCTTAGTTTTGGTGTAGCGTCAAACTAATCACTTATTTCAGTATGAGCTTGAATATTTAACTGCTTCTTAATTTTAGTGTTGTCACTCAATAAAGATAGCAAGCAAGCAAGAATAAGGCACTACTAACCAGACACAGCAGTAGTCTGCTCCGGCCTTTCACATAGTCCATAGCGCAAGCCGGGTACTCGCTAAAGTACACGCCCCGGCCGTACCAGCCGGAATCGTTGGCCTGTCGGTATTCGGCGCTGTAATTATTAGGATTATGAAATCCCTGCCGACAGATGGACTCGATATTGGATTCGTCTGTGCCGTGGAATGCCAGCACAGTTTTCTGGCTGTCTTTGTCATTGCCAGAGTCGTCTTTGTTTAATAGGTCTTGTTGAAATTGACGAAATCCGGTTAGAACTTCGGGATTGATGATGTACTCAACTCTGACTACCTGGAAGCTGGGTGAGGGGAGGATTGATGATGTACTCAACTCTGACTACCTGGAAGCTGGGGTGAGGGGAGGTTTGAAGTTTTGCACTACGATTGGTTTAAATCTGTGGAATGAAGGGGAGAGGGGGTAAGGGAGTTAGGAGAGAGTCAGAGAAGGCACGAGAGTAACAGAAGGAGGGCTAGAGAGGGAGAGAGCAAGAGCGACAATCAGGTAAGAGTCAGAGAGAGAGTCAGGGAGTAAGAGGGAGAGAGTCAGGAAGAGAGTCAGAGGAGAGTCAAAGACGGAGAGTCAGAGAGAGGAGAGAGATCCAAGGAGAGAGACGGAGAGTCAGAGGAGAGAGTCGGAGGGAAGAGACAGGGAGGGATAGTCAGGGGAGAGTTAGAGAGGGAGAGTCAGATAGGTAGACTCAGAGAGGGGGGAGTCAGATAGGGAGAGTCAGAGAGGGAGAGTCAGAGGGAGAGTCAGAGAGGGAGAGTCAGAGGGAGAGTCAGAGAGGGAGAGTCAGAGAGGGAGAGTCAGAGGGAGAGTTAGAGAGGGAGAGTCAGATAGGGAGGGTCAGAGGGAGAGTTAGAGAGGGGAGTCAGATAGGGAGAGTCAGAGAGGGAGAGTCAGAGGGAGAGTCAGAGAGGGAGAGTCAGAGAGGGAGAGTCAGAGGGAGAGTCAGAGAGGGAGAGTCAGAGAGGGAGAGTCAGAGGGAGAGTTAGAGAGGGAGAGTCAGATAGGGAGGGTCAGAGGGAGAGTTAGAGAGGGGAGTCAGATAGGGAGAGTCAGAGAGGGAGAGTCAGATAGGGAGAGTCAGAGAGGGAGAGAGTCAGAGGGAGAGTAGCGAAGGATAATCAGAAGTGGAGTCAGAGAGAGGCAGTCAGAAATGGGAATAGAGGTTAAAGAAGTTTGAGAAGGCCATCAAAACCCGAAGAGTCGGTACAAGCGGACAAAGACAGACAATAATCTCATCAACAAGCTTAAGCAGAAAAATCAGTGAGCAGTGAGACAGAATTCCGGCATCAATCAAGGCCGCTAACCATCCAACGCAGTCCCTGGCTAACAACCGATGAAACTGCGACTCAGCCAGTCGATAATGAGACTCCTCTGGTGAGCCGCAATTCCATCGAGTCGAGTCGGACGAATCAAGCGACACGGCCAGGTACCGATGGTCTCGAATGGCTTCCAGCTCTCCAGGCAGGACGGCCAGTCCGACGCAGCCAACGCTTGATAAGCGACGCTCTCGAGATTCGGCTCGGGCTAAGCGAAGCTCGAGGCTTCGACGAGCGGCCAGGGCTTCGGCTACCAGGGCTTTGCGCTCGGCGTGCGACATGGCACTGTACTGGCGCATGAGCGACAGGCCGCGGGACAGAGCGTGCGGTTGCTGGGGTGACATTTTGAGGAGTTTTTGTTGAGATGTTTGGGTCATGTAATGTTTTGATCATGTGATGCTTTACATGTATTCATGTGATGTTTCGGTCATGTGATATTTTATTCATTTGATGCTTTCGTCTTATGATGTTTCAGTAATGTGAGGTTTCGGTCATGTGATGTTTAAGTCATGTGATGCTTTATAAGTATTCATGCGATGCTTCGGTCATGTGATGCTTTATTCATGTGATGCTTCGGTCATGTGATGCTTTATTCATGTGATGCTTTGGTCATGTGATGTTTCAGTCATGTGATGCTTTATTCATGTGATGCTTCGGTCATGTGATGCTTTATTCATGCGATGCTTCGGTCATGTGATGCTTTATTCATGTGATGCTTCGGTCATGTGATGCTTCAGTCATGCGATGCTTCGGTCATGTGATGTTTCAGTCATGCGATGCTTCGGTCATGTGATGCTTCAGTCATGCGATGCTTCGGTCATGTGATGTTTCAGTCATGCGATGCTTCGGTCATGTGATGCTTCATTCATGTGATGCTTTCGTCTTATGACGTTTCTGTCCTGTGGTGTTTCGGTCATGCAAAGTTTCGATCCTGAAATGTTTCTGTCATGTGATGTTTAGGTGTTGTGTAAGTGCCTTAAAAATGGTTTTATAGGCTTTACTGTTAAAGGTAATTTCCTAACATTTCTACTGTTAGTAGAGAGCTAGATTATGGTGTCGTACCCTGGTATTTCTCCGTAAAAATTTGCACAATGAAGTATCAAAGACATTGCTAATCATCCATTTTAAGTACGATTATTAACTTAGATAAAAAACTCTACTATTAGTAGCAAGCTTAAAAACTAAATACCTTTTCATTGTCCGGTCCAGTAGAAGGCAACCCTACTGAGTTATCCAACTTTTGCCGCTTAGCTTCAGCAACTCCATTCTCATTAACTGGCAGGGTGTCTTGTCTCTGCAATGATGGTTTCTTTCCAGCATCTCCCGCTTCGTCATCTTGGCTAGTAGCTTCCTCATCACTGTTGCCATGGTGATAGGAATCGCTACTAGTAGCTTCCATTTGCACCTGACTATTGTTTAAATCTTTGTCTTCATCGGGATGAATGAAATCTGCAAAGTGCAGCAGGCCGGTTTCCGGGCAGTCGGCACCGTGGGGACACAGCGGTCGCTGCCGCTCTGGTGATGACGAAATTGATGACTGAAATTTTTAATTGAGAGCAGAAGTCTGTAAATTCTGTCGGGAGCCATGCTTTATTATAGCTAAAAATTGGCGTTTGAATGTGATTTATAGGAACTAGGACAGTTTTAGGCTGGTGCTGGGTGGCCCAGCGATTGAGGATCTGGATTCTGGGAGGCCTAGCAATTGAGGATCTGGGAGGCCTAGCAATTGAGGATCTGGGAGGCCTAGCAACTGAGGATCTGGGAGGCCTAGCAACTGAGGATCTGGGAGGCCTAGCAACTAAGGATCTGGGAGGCCCAGCAACTGAGGATCTGGGAGGCCTAGCAATTAAGGATCTGGGAGGCCTAGCAATTGAGGATCTGGGAGGCCTAGCAATTGAGGATCTGGGAGGCCTAGCAATTGAGGATCTGGGAGGCTGGCCCAGTAACTGAGGATCTGGGGGGCTGGCCCAGCAACTGAGGATCTGGGAGGCTGGCCCAGCAACTGAGGATCTGGGAGGCTGGCCCAGCAACTGAGGATCTGGGAGACTGGCCCAGTAACTGAGGAAGACTAAACTGTAAAAATAATATCAAAGAAGACATTAACTGTACACCAAAGCGCCAGAACGCAGAAATCCTGGACATTGTATATTTTTCATAAATTTACAAGGGGTTCAGTAGGCTGTTTGGCTGCTACCATGGCAACCAAACACAGTAGCTCCAAAGCTCCATCAGCTTTAAGAGTTGCTCTGCCCCTGATCCAGCTTGGACTCGTAGCCAGTCTGGCTCTTAGCCTTGGCCCGGCATTCCTCTTCAACCTTCTTGGCAATCATTCGATCGAAAGCGCGCTGCACATCGCGCGCACTCGACTGGGAAGCAACGGCGCCAGCTCGTTTTGGCGCCTTGTCGACTCGACCTTTGCGAGTTTTCTCGCGTTCGCTGGTCTTTTTACCTGTCGGAGTTTGCCGGCGCCTCGCCTCCTGAGCGGGCAGCTTGGCCTTCACTTTGATCTTGCCTTGAGGCATGAATGTTGTGTTGTTGACTAAGTTAAAAGCCTAATATTTTTACTGCTTGTAAAGATTTAAACTAAATTTGCCAACATTTTTACTACAAGTAGAGTAGTTGTAAAAGTTATTTATCATTAAATTTCTACCTTCAAAATGGTTTTGTTTTTTACGGTAAGTATAGCTTAATGAAAGTGATAGCTATAATAATTAGAATAGTAGCTTGACTATTTTTTAATTGTGCAGTTGGTTGTCTTTTTATTTAAAATTTTCTTGCAGTCAAGACTAGTGAAACTTACACATAATAACTACTTGATCACAAAGCTTAGTCCTTAAATCACACAAAGTTGGGTACTTATACTATTGAGTAGCAAGCAAGAATAACAGGAAAGAAAGCTTGAATGCTTTTCAACATTGATTGGCATATCAACCAACATCGAACAGAGTCATCTCAGGCCCGAGCCTTAAGCGATGCTGCAAGAGCTTGACGTCATTCGAGACGGCATCAAAGACTGCAGAAAAGCTCCAAACATCAGCGAGGCGGAGGCGAAGGCCCTGCGGGACCTACGGGCGGACAAGCCCATCCTCATCAAGCCGGCCGACAAGGGCAGCCAGCTGGTCATTCTGAACCGGGCAAGACTATGTTCTTGAGTGCCTGCGTCAGCTGGAGGACCCGCTGTTCTATCGGCCCATGAACGCGCCGATCAACTGCTTCACAGCTCAGATGATCCGCTGCGTTTTTAAGTCGCAGCTGGAATTATTGATCGTCGCCAGTATAATGCATTTAGCCCGAAGAGCGAGTTCCGCATGCGGTACTTCTACTTCCTGCCGAAGATCCCCACAAGCCTGTCGAGTCTTGGCCGCTCGGCGACATTCCTCCGGGTCGGCCCATTGTGTCTGACGTGGACAGCGAGTCCTACGCCAGCGGCCGATTCATTGACATCTTCCTGCAGCCGATCGTCATCAAGCTGCCCAGCTTCATCAGGGATACGGACCACTTCCAGGCCGCCATCCACGGGATCACCTGTCCGGCGCCCGAGGAGGCCTTCTTGTTCACCATGGACGCGTCAGCCTGTACACCAACATCCCGACGATGGCCGGTCTCGAGTGCGTGCGAAGGGCTTTTAGGGAGCGCCCGGACAGCCGATGCCAGCCTGCTCAAGCTGACCCTGGAGCACAACGACTTAGAGTTCGACGGAAGGTTACATGGGCTACTGGGAGCAGAGCAGAGAGGCCTGGGGACCAGACCACAGAAGCCGTCTGTGGCTCCGCTACATTGACGACGTCTTTGAAGAGTAATGGGGAACAGAGGCGGAGCTGGTTCGGTTCCACCAACATCTGGACACCCTTGACTCAAATATTCGGCTACGAGTACAATTAAGCTACAGCAGTACTTAAGTCAACTTCCTGGACACCACCGTCTTCTGGGACCGCGAGGGCGACAACAAGAGCCTGGGAACCATGGTGTTCTTCAAGCCCAACGAGACAGCCGAGCCCTCAACATCTGTGTTGAGCTGCCCTCCCCCCCTTGTCGTCTTATGCTGAGCAGCGGCTACTCACTACTCCTGAATAGCTACCGGCATCGTCTGGAGGCCGTGATCCAGGACAGTTGTCCGGACTGCGGGTCCTCCCCGCATGATTCTAGACATCTGTTCCAATGCCCAGCCAATCCGACCATCTTGGAAGTAGACCTCTGGCGGCATTTGGTGGAGGCCAACTTTTGCTAACTTTCTCCGCCTCAGCGACTCAATTTTCTGACCTGAACTGAGCAATGGTTACACATATACGAGTACACACAGGTGAGCCCCTCATCCACCGCGACTTTTTCCATCCTAAGCAGACTTTCCGGGGCGTGGTGAAGTCCCAGGCTCCTCAGGTACGCCTGGCGGTGCTCCTGGATGGCCGAATTTGACGCAGCATCCACCAGGCTGATGTTGAATCTGTTGCAGCACCAAGACTACAGAATGAGAACCATTAGCACCATGAAGTCAAGCTGATCAATGCCCTGCATGGCACCAACAATCTGGCCATCCTGCTGATTTTGCCCCATTGTGCAGCATCCAATGCCCTAGTTGCCATGGTGAGAGACTGGCTAGCATGATACTACAAGGCCCCAATGCTGCCTACCTATAGTCAGCTTGAACCTGCCAATCAACCAATGCAGTATTTGATGCAAATAAAAATTTTTGCTCTTTTTAGTCCATGATTTTTTCTGCTCTTCTGCTATAGTATATATTTGTTTGTACAGATTATTGACTATGATGCCATGTATAGTGCAATAGAACCCTCTCCAAACAATATTCATTTTTTATTATTAAACTTTTTTATTTCTAGTGATATTCTAGTTCAAAATTTTTATTTGACATTTAAAGGTTTTTAGGTCTATTTGAATAGTTCTAGCAATAAATTCACAATATAGTTTTTATTTGTTTATTTTTTATGTTGATCTAATACCTATCATTCTTAAATCTATTTACTTTGCTTTGCCAACTTTTATTTCTTTTTTCTTTCTCTAGACATATATACTATTGTACTCTACTTTTAGCTATCAATCTATATTTCTTAGAGTTTATGACTTATCATATTGTACATATTGACTTTTCATATATACTGTTTTATACACTTGTGCTCTTATTTCTTTTTCTCCTTATTGATTTTTCCACCCTGGTATTATTTCCTTTAGATATTGATATGAACTTGTAAAAAAAACTTTCTTCTATTTGCCTTGACAAAAAATGACCAAATTCAAAATATTGCCAATATAACTCAATTATGTTGTTTACTATCATTATAAAATTAGCACCTTAGGATGGAGGCTCACTTCTCTCTTATTCTTCTTTCTGATTAGGCTTCATTGTGATTAGGCTTAAATACAAGACCTATTCAAAAGGAATTAGTAATTAGTTCTAAAGAGATGTTATAAGTATTGCTATTAAAAATAATATATATATGGTCTCACAAGCAGCGCGGCACACATGCTGTGGTTGGCATGGCCACCGCTAATTGTCCTATGCATTGTGCTGGCTATATATATACAAATAATTTAATATGCAAGTTGGCTATAATCTATCTATTTTGCTTGTCTCTAACTAAGCATATGCCTAGAAAAAAGTTGAATATAGTTTAAACAGTTTTCTAATGTTTAATATTTAATAACTATTCTTTTTAATTTTTACTACATTCAATAATTATAAAAGTTAAAGGCATTTATAATATCTAGCCTAGGGCCCTCACCCTAGGCCTAGTTAAACCAGTTAAATGTATAACAAGGAATTTTGTATTTACAAAATTAGATAAAAAATAAATTATATTATATATATACAATATGCAGGGTCATAACATTTTTATAAATAAATTATTATAAAAAACAAAGTTTTCTTGTTGAATACTTCAGTTATGTATATATTTAGCTTTGTAGCCAATAACCAAACATATAGGGCATAGCATAGGCTAGGCTATAGCCCTATTATCATTGATAAGGGTATATAGGCCTACCTAAGCATGCCCTAAGACTGTAACTTGCAAGTCTTATGACATTAACACTATATATTAATTTGTTTGCTTAGGCCTAATTTCTTCATCCAATTCAATCAAACATCAATAATAGGCCCTAGGCCATAAACGTGGTAGTGGTAGGGCCTGGCCTGGCTAGGCCTAGCCTAGCTATAGTCAAACTCAGATAATGGCTAGACTGATATGAAAATATAATGATAGGCCTTAGGGAGGGAGGAAAGGCCCCTTCAGCCGTGGCCCGTGGCGGTGTGGCCGTGGCAAAAAATTGGGCTGTACATTTAGCCTGTAACTGTCTGTAATTAACTATGCAAGGTCTATTTTCTAAAATTGGGTTGTAACTTGCTCGATATAATTTGGCGATTCTCTCAAACAATTTCTTGGTCTGCCCCTGGTCAAAATCGAAGATTGTCATGCCATGCCATGCCATGTGCTTTGTGCTTGTGCTTTTTCCTTGTTTTGGGTAGCGTTTTGACATTGTTCATGGTTTTTCATTCGCGGAAAATATCATTTTTGAATTTTTGACAGTTAAAACTAAACTAAACTGTTTAGACGTTTAGAAATTAGTTATTTTTGTAATTTTAAAAATAAAAATAAAAATTTATATTTTAACATAGTAAAATATATTAATTAATAAATTCACTCATGCGTGATAAATATTTCGCGCTTATTTAGTTTCATACTTTCCATAAAACATGAATCTTAAGCTCAAGGATTTCATATAATTTCATTTTAGTCAGACACTCAGTCTAGACAAAGAAAGACAGAAACTGTATATTCGTTGATATTTAAATTGTTCAGGTGCCTATTTTATTTATTTAATGTTTCAATTAATGCATCTGAATTTCCTGAGTTCATTTATTTTATTTCTATCTTTAAAGAAGAATCATCAAAGGCTGAAAAAATATTATGTTCAGTCATTTGATGATTTGATGGCTAGCAAGGAATAAAGCTTAGCACCACGCAAAAGTACAGAAGAAAGCTAGAGTTAAAAGGTTATTGGAGATACACAATAATACTTAATAGAATAATTATATTTTGGTTATCCAATTCAATTTCTATCATATTGGAATATTGTGATGGTAATGTTTTGTAGTGGATCAAGTTGCCTAGTTTAATGTGTGGAATGCGCTGACATTTTTTGTCTTAGCTACACATTTTAAAGGCAGTTTTCTTAAAATTTTAGATAAAATTATACAATGATAGCTATAATGATAGTAAAAATTGAGATTAATAAGTATGTTTCTTAAGCTATATACAAGCGTTGTTTGTAAATTATGCTGCTTAAAAATAGCACTGTTTTAATTTAGCTAAGTAAAAGTGTTTCTTTTAAAAAATTGAATGGGAAAGTTTTTTAAGACATTTTTATAGGTATTATAGTCTTTATATGTTTGTTATAAAGATATTCTATGGTTTAGGAATCAAATTGTATTCTAATTATAATTTAATTTTGTAATTCTTTTGCATGGCACTGCAAGCTTACCTCTCACAGTGTCGAGCTATTCTAGCTCGCTCCCTCACACCAACAGCCAGTGAAGTGACCACTGTTGTCATGGGCAATGAGGCATGTGATCTGGACTCTGCTGTCTGCTCACT
>NIVC01000189.1:0-32500 GCA_002269645.1 Macrostomum lignano | reverse complement strand
TCTCAGCGGGCTCGAGGTGAGAGCGGGAGTGAGAGAGTGAGAGAATGAGTGAGACAGTGAGGGCTGCAGATGCAGTGGGTTGATGTACTGTCAGGTTGCCATCTCATTTGATGGGTGGGTTGGGCGCCATTTCATTTGATGGGTGGGTGGGGCGCCATTTCATTTGATGGGTGGGTGCCATTTTCATTTGATGGGTGGGTGCCATTTTCATTTGATGGGTGGGTGCCATTTTCATTTGATGGGTGGGTGCCATTTTCATTTGATGGGTGGGTGCCATTTTCATTTGATGGTGGGTGCCATTTTCATTTGATGGGTGGGTGCCATTTTCATTTGATGGGTGGGTGCCATTTCAGTTGATAGGTGGGCGCCATTTCATTTGATGGGTGGGTGCCATTTTCATTTGATGGGTGGGTGCCATTTCATTCGATGGGTGGGCGCCATTTTCATTTGATGGGTGGGTGCCATTTTCATTTGATGGGTGGGTGCCATTTTCATTTGATGGTGGGTGCCATTTTCATTTGATGGGTGGGTGCCATTTTCATTTGATGGGTGGGTGCCATCTCATTTGATGGGTGGGTGCCATCTCATTTGATGGGTGGGTGCCATTTTCATTTGATGGGTGGGTGCCATTTTCATTTGATGGGTGGGTGCCATCTCATTTGATGGTTGGGTGCCATTTTCATTTGATGGGTGGGTGCCATTTTCATTTGATGGGTGGGCGCCATTTTCATTTGATGGTGGGTGCCATTTTCATTTGATGGGTGGGTGCCATTTTCATTTGATGGGTGGGTGCCATTTTCATTTGATGGTGGGTGCCATTTTCATTTGATGGGTGGGTGCCATTTTCATTTGATGGTGGGTGCCAGTTTCATTTGATGGGTGGGTGCCATCTCATTTGATGGGTGGGTGCCATCTCATTTGATGGGTGGGTGCCATTTTCATTTGATGGGTAGGTGCCATTTTCATTTGATGGGTGGGTGCCATCTCATTTGATGGGTGGGTGCCATTTTCATTTGATGGGTGGGTGCCATTTTCATTTGATGGTGGGTGCCATTTTCATTTGATGGGTGGGTGCCATTTTCATTTGATGGTGGGTGCCAGTTTCATTTGATGGGTAAGTGCCATTTTCATTTGATGGGTGGGTGCCATTTTCATTTGATGGGTGGTTGCCATTTTCATTTGATAGTTGGGCGCCATCTCATTTGATAGGGGCGCCATTTTCATTTGAGGCTTGGTTTGAGGCTTGGTTTGAGCCTTGATTTGAGTTGATGGCACCTTTGCAATGATAATTAGTTGGTCTGTGTTTTTTTGTTCCTAACAAAGGAACAAAAGCAGAGAATGCCTCCGATGGACTGCATGTAGTGGAGAACAATAAGCCAGAGTCCTATGAGCTACAATCCGCATTGTTAGGAGGAGGTATTTTTTAGGAAAGAAACGAAATGTAAGGGATGCGGCGGAAGACCTGCTAAAAGTTAATCCTTGACTCTCACAGTTTATGTTTGGCGGATTAGGGGCTGAAAAAGACAAATAAACAAAAATAGTTCCCTAACTAGCCTATTCAGGCTCCCCTTAGGAAAAAATCGATTTTTGAGCCAACCAGCGTTCAGCTTGAGCATGAGCGCTTGCGGACACAGAAAAATCTTTTTGAACGCCAAAGAAAAAAGCACCTAGCTATATAAAAGAAGACTACTTGCATTTTTCTTGCAGCCTCCAGACTCTTCCTACCGAAGCCGCAGCAGCAAACCCAGTCTTGTCGGGTTACTATTTAAAGTTTCCAAAATTGTGGGCTGGTCGTTTATTGTTTTTTCCCCCTTAACCCCTTCCCTCTCTACCCTCTCCCCCCTCAACTCCTTCCCTCTCTACCCTCTCTCCCTCTCAACCCCTTCCCTCTCTACCCTCTCCCCCCTCAACTCCTTCCCTCTCTACCCTCTCTCCCCCTCAATCCCTTCTCTCTCTATCCTCTGTTGTCTGTCTGTCTGTCTGTCTGTCTGTCTGTCTGTCTGTCTGTCTGTCTGTCTGTCTGTCTGTCTGTCTGTCTGTCTGTCTGTCTGTCTGTCTGTCTGTCTGTCTGTCTGTCTGTCTGTCTGTCTGTCTGTCTGTCTGTCTGTCTGTCTGTCTGTCTGTCTGTCTGTCTGTCTGTCTGTCTGTCTGTCTGTCTGTCTGTGAACAGAGTTTCTGCGCATCTCTTTGTTGAGTACATCCCCTTCGGGACGGAGTGGAAGAGAAAGTACCAGGTCTGGAGTTTCAGGAATATCAGAGAAGGTTTAGAGGAAGATGGATGTAGATCGGCGATGGGGTAGATAGGAGGGAGAGGGAGAGGGTTAGAGAGATGGGAGACAGGAGAGTGGGACAGAGGGGTAGAGAGAGAAGGGGTTGAGGGGGAGAGAGGGTAGAGAGAGAAGGGGTTGAGGGGAAGAGAGGGCAGAGAGGAAAGGGGTTGAGAGGGAGAGAGGGTAGAGGTTGAGGGGGAGAGAGGGTAGAGAGGGAAGGGGTTGAGGGGGAGAGAGGGTAGAGAGGGAAGGGGTTGAGAGGGAGAGAGGGTAGAGAGGGAAGGGGTTGAGGGGGGAGAGGATAGAGAGAGAAGGGGTTGAGGGGGAGAGAGGGTAGAGAGAGAAGGGGTTGAGAGGGAGAGAGGATAGAGAGGGAAGTGATTGAGGGGGAGAGAGGGTAGAGAGGGAAGGGGTTGAGGGGGAGAGGGTAGAGAGAGAAAGGGTTGAGGGGGAGAGAGGGTAGAGAGGGAAGGGGTTGAGAGGGAGAGAGGGTAGAGAGGGAAGGGGTTGAGGGGGAGAGAAGGTAGAGAGGGAAGGGGTTGAGAGGGAGAGAGGGTAGAGAGGGAAGGGGTTGAGAGGGAGAGTAGAGTATAGAGGGAGAGAAGTAGTGGTGGGTAGAAGGAGAGGTAGCTGGAGAATTAACTCCAAATCTTATTTTCAAATTTGATAGATCAGAAACTAAAATTTGATTAAAAAATTGCCAAGCCGAAAATTTTAGTCCACTTTTGCCTGACTGACTGAAGTTTTGACTATAGCTTACTGACAGACTGAATTTCAATTTCTAAGGCTCCGTCACAAAGAGACTTCTGTCGCATTCTTGAACGGGGCAAGTTCTCCTCGCCTGAATTTCCAGCTCCGCACCTGCCAGTTCAAGTGTCGCTTCCGTCAGGGTTCTTCTGTGATTTTAGTTTTTTTTCAGTTCACTGCTTCCTCTTTTCTGACGGCGTTTGACTGAACGAATCATTGCACTAGTGCACTGCTGCCTGTGTCTGTATGTCTGTCTGTCTGTCTGTCTGTCTGTCTGTCTGTCTGTCTGTCTGTCTGTCTGTCTGTCTGTCTGTCTGTCTGTCTGTCTGTCTGTCTGTCTGTCTGTCTGTCTGTCTGTCTGTCTGTCTGTCTGTCTGTCTGTCTGGCTGTCTGTCTGTCTGTCTGTCTGGCTGTCTGTCTGTCTGTCTGTCTGTCTGTCTGTCTGCCTGTCTGTCTGTCCGCCTTTCTGTCTGTCTGTCTGTGTGTCTGTGTGTCTGTCTGTCTGTCTGTCTGTCTGTCTGTCTGTCTGCCTGCCTGTCTGTCTGCCTGTCTGTCTGTCCGCCTTTCTGTCTGTCTGTCTGTCTGTCTGTATGTCTGTCTGTCTGTCTGCCTGCCTGCCTGCCTGTCTGCCTGCCTGTCTGTCTGCCTGCCTGCCTGTCTGTTTGTCTGTCTGTCTGTCTGTCTGTCTGTCTGTCTGTCTGTCTGTCTGTCTGTCTGTCTGTCTGTCTGTCTGTCTGTCTGGGTAGAGACTCGAGAGTAGGTAGGTTAGAGTTAGGGCTAGAAAGGTGGTAGAGAGAGGGTAGAGGGGGTAGAGAGAGGGTAGAGGGGGTAGAGAGAGGATAGAGAGGGGTAGAGAGAGGGTAGAGAGCGGTAGAGAGCGGTAGAGAGGGTAGAGAGAGGGTAGTGAGGGGTAGAGAGGGGTAGAGAGGGGGTAGAGAGGGATAGAGAGGGGTAGAGAGAGTAGAGTTGAGTAGAGAGGGATAGAGATTGGTAGAGAGGGTAGAGAGGATAGAGAGAAGGGTAGAGATTGGTAGAGAGGGGGTAGAAAGGGTAGAGGCAGGGTAGACAGAGGGTAGAGAGGGGTAGAGAGAGGGTAAAGCGGGTGTGATAAATCCAGGTAAGAGTTGGATATTGAGTTCGGCATGCAGATCACAGCAATCGCAGGTTAGCATTCGAGAAATCTGTGTTTAGCCTGTAATGGGTAAAATGGCAAGAAAAAATGCAGAATATCAGCTGCAGTGTGCATGCACGCCATAGCAGATTTTACACTTGACCTTGGCTACCGAGGCAGAAAAACCGATATTTCTCGATCCGTCCACTTCACGCAGATGGCAGCCGCGCCGAATTAAACCAGGATAATATTCCCCTATGCCAGTCTGATGACTCATCTTTCTCCAAATATTATTTACGATATTTTTACGATTATAGATAGACCTAATTCAGGGGGAATTAGACGGCATTAATATGAGGGTACTGGTGCACCTGTGCGGGGATATAGGGAGGGATATTAAAAATATGGATTGAATTTGTGCGAGGCTTATTTTGCCTCTAGAATTTTTCTAGACAGGGAGCTGGCCTGCCGAAATGCCAGAGGTGAATGCATTTAAATTTGTGTGGACTAAGAAAGTTAAAGCGTGTGTGAGATGGAATCTCTCGTTAGAATTGTACATCATCTTCAAAAATGACTGAAACCCTATGATTGTCGAATGAACTCTATGAGCTTTTGAGAACTTTATTATTCATTAATATAATCTTATGAGCCTCAGGATGGAACCATATGAGCTTCAGGGAAACTATATGAGCTTCAGGGAAACTAAATGAGCTTCAGGCGAACATATGAGCTTCAGGGGAACTATATGAGCTTCAGGGGACCATATGAGTTTCAGGGAAATCATAGGAGCTTCAGGGGACCACATGAGCTTCAGGGGGACCTATGAGCTTCAGGGGAACCATATGAGCCTAATTGAAACCATATGAGCTTCAGGGGAACCATATGAGCTTCAGGGGACCATGTGAGCTTCAGGGGAACCATATGAGCCTAATTGAAACCATATGAGCTTCAGGGGAACCATATGAGCCTAATTGAAACCATATGAGCTTCAGGGGAACCATATGAGCTTCAGGGGACCATGTGAGCTTCAGGGGAACCATATGAGCTTCAGTAGAACCATTTGAGCTTCAGGGGAACCATATGAACTTCAGGGAAACCATATGAGCTTCAGGAGACCATATGAGCTTCACGGGAACCCCCCATATGAGCTTCAGGGGAACCATTTGAGCTTCAGGGGAATCATAGGAGCTTCAGGGGAACCATATGAGCTTCAGGTGAACCATATGAGCTTCAGGAGAATCATTTGAGCTTCAGGGGACCATGTGAGCTTCAGGAGACCATATGAGCTTCAGGGGAACCCCCCCATATGAGCTTCAGGGGAACCATATATAAACCCTGTTGACATAGGCCTAGCTACGGCTCGTATATGAAACTCTCATGAAACTCCCAAAATAGTTACAAAGCAGGATTTGGATTTAAAACTCGGCCAATTCGAATATCCGAAATCCCCCACCAGTTTGAACGATTAGAGAGCTATAACCGACTGCGTATACCCATGGCAACACACGGGGCAGCATCCATCAAGATTTCCTGCTTCTAGAAGGATTCTCTCTCCGATTACGTAGCCGCCAAGTTATGGGCAAATAATCCCCCACCCAAAACACTATGGAGGAAAAAGGGTTGGGAGACCAGCGCAGATTGTGGCTTGATAACTTATTGTAGCTCTGTGATTGATACGCCGTTTTTAAGCCTGGAAAATAGCCAGTTTCTCCAAGCATTTTGGCTAACTGTGTTACATAATGTCTTTCGTGTTGCCCCAACATTCTTGCTTGTCTTCGACCTTTTCCAACATGAACCTGGGCTCCTCTTGACACCCATTTTGCACGGTTTTCGTCTGTTAGTTTGGGAACTTGTTTTTGCTGTTGAACCCTTTATGTCTCTCCGCTCCCTCTGGATCTACGGCATCTGTCTGCCCCATCTACATCCTCTCACCTTCCATCTTATCATCTCACTCTCACCATCTCCCTCTCACCCTCTCCCTCTCACGATCCCACTCTCACCATCTTCCTCTCGCCATCTCACTCTCACACTCTCCCTCTCGCCATCTCAATCTCAACCTCTCCTTCTCACCATCTTCCTCTCACCATCTCCCTCTCACCATCTCTCTCCCACCCTCTCCCTCTTAACATCTCCCTCTCACCCTCTCCCTCTCACCCTCTCCCTCTCACCTCCATTGATATCTTATTGATTATGAAAAAGTGCACCAGCGAATTAATTGTACATGCCAGAATCGGCCTTCTTATCTAACTATTCATTAAAACAAAAAAAATAAAACAGATTGTTCAGTTAAACAATTAATAGCTTAGTTGTTTTGGTATTATTTGATTTCAGATGGCCAATTTAATTAGTGCTATTGTCAATGCACCTGCAGATTTTATTCTCTGTCGAAAAAATAAATACATTTAGGGAAAGCCATTTTTAGTATTTGGATGGATTCTAGCAACCAATTTACCCTCAATCTACCACCAATATACCACCAATCTACCACCAATCTACCACCAATCTACCATTAATATACCACCAATCTAGCATTATTATTCCTCCAATCTACCACCAGTCTATCAAAAATATACGAAAAATCTACCAACATTTCATCAACAATCTCCCATCTACTAATAATCTACTATTATAATACTGTAATCTACTAACAATCTATTTAAAATCTACCGACAATCTGCCAGCATTCTACCAACAATCTACCACCAATCTACTAACAACCTACCATTAATCTACTATAAACCTACCTCCAATCTGCCACCAATTTACGAGTCCGTACCATCAATCTACTGTAAATCTGCATTAAACAGTCAGTTTAACTATCAGTCTACCATCAATTCTACTATTGGCACAGTATCATCAATCTGCCATAGTTCTACCAGCAAGCTACTAAATACTTACAATCTACTATTTGCAGCTAAACGCAAAGGAAGGCCCCCAACTCCAACCCGTCCCCAGTACATCCTCAGCAAACTCGCAGCGCATAGTTCTATACAGTCAGACTAACCCCAACCCCCCTCAACAAGAACAGCATGAGTCATCCAATCCCATGAACTTTACCACTTTATACGCACAAGCAAACAGCTTAGCTATAAGGCAATAAAACGACCTTCAGCAGTAAATGCCAGACGTTTTCTTAAACCCTCCCTATGCGATGCTCTTGTAATATCTACGTATTACTGTATAATAATGCAACTTCGACTCTAAAATGGAAGCCATCGGGGGCACCCAGTAAGATTTTCAATGATTGTAGCCAACCCTGGTTTTTCTAAGCCCTCTCTTCCTCCTATGGCTGGAGTCAAAAATGGAAGTAAAAACACTTTGGAAGGTTTTGGAACGGAAAATGCTTTACGCTCGCTATTTTTAGCCTATGAGTCATTGCGCTTGCACTAAAAGTTCTGTGTTAGCTTAGCCTTTATACAATGAGGCCCAGAACTAGAGCAATGGGTTCCGCCTATACTCACATGTAGACAACTATAGGCAGAATTATATTGTTCAGTTATACTGCTATAGGAAGGAACGAAAAGATAGACTAGATTATGCGTTATACTTAATTATATCTATTTTTTTACTTTGGCTTACGGGGAGAACTGCTGAGATGTCAAGGCTTACTGTGGAATTGCTAAAATTGGTGAAAGAAAACGTACTTTCAGTTTAAAGGATTCACATAAAATGAATAATTTTCGCCCCTTGCCTATTGGCCGCCTCGAAGGGGGCATTACATGGCTAGTCCTATATACTAAAAATGGTTTGTCTCTTGCTAGGCATGTGTGTGATCGATTTCAGATCAAAAGCGACTCAACCGATTTTCTTTAATTGTTACGAAAAATCGGTCAATATTGAAAAAATAAATTTTCTGTTTCACATTTCTCATGTAAATTTTTTACGTTTAAAAAACTCAAGTCGTAAAAACTAATTCAGATTTAGAATTAGGCCAATTTTGTTATAACTGATTCGGCCAAACCAATGATACGATAAATTTAGTAAAACAAAATACTTTTATATCTTTCATGTCTGAACTCTGAACTATGAAAATGCAGCATCAGCTTAATTCGAATAAAAATGGAAACTAAACATTTCTGAGGAGGCTTTGAAGAAGGGACTCGCGAGCGACGCAATTCGAGGACTTTTTTTCTGAACAGCTACCATCCGTACTAAGCTATTGAGCCCAGTTACAGTGATAGTTAGTCTGCACAATTTTGACTGTGCAGCAGTGATGAGTCACTAGTCAGACCCCTAGCCAATTCCAAAGCTTTTTCGGGATTATTCACGGAGTGATTGATGCCTGCCTAGGGCCTAGGCACTTCTTTTGGCTTTTTGGGAAAGTCATTCGAGACAGGGTTTTGCCTGTTAAACGGGAGTGTCACCTGTTAGACAGGAGAGTAACTTGTTAGACAGGAGTGTCGCCTGTTAGACAGAATAGTGTCACCTGTTAGACAGAAACGTGTCTAACAGCGCCCATCCAAAATAATCTACCCATCGCAGATCGGAAATCCGTCACCGGCAACGAATCCCAACAGCAGGGCGTCGCATCAATCGGCGCCACCGTCCCCGGCCGAGCCTCCCGTCCAACTCAGGCGGCACAGATCCGCAGCCAATCGGAACTCAACGGCAGCGCTTCAATCGACACATGCCAGCCAATCGGCAGCGAGACGTCGCACCCTGCTCGACGACATTGTCAACGACAGCAATACCAGCAGCTCAACAGCTGTCAATATTGGCATCATACTGAGCGGTGACGATCTTGAAACTGGTTGTCATGGCAACAATGAAGCAGCACAAGTTGAGGTGCGCCAATTGCGACTGGTTGAAAATGTCGGTTCCGGTCGATTCGGAGAAATGTGGCGAGCCGAGGCCGCGGTGGAGAAGAAGCGGGTGCTGCCAGTGGCGGCTCGGGTGCTGCCAGCGGCGCACTCCATCGCATCCGCCGCCTCGATCGCTCTGCGATCTGTTGAAGGTCTTCAACACCCGAATCTGTTGAGGCTGTTCGGCTTGGCTGAGAGTTATCGCGCGAGCAGTGGCACCTCGTCGGATTGTTGTCGGCGGCTGGTGCTGCTGATGGAGTGGGCCAGTCTGGGGCCGGCAGACCGCCATCTCAGGCGGCATCCGTGAGCTGACTTGCATTTGACTCGCATGGATGAGGAGTTTTGTTTGAGGACACAGGGGAACTCCCGGATCAAGACCCCCAGCTACATACGCTCGTACAGGATGAATTATTTGAATGCTTCAGGCAATTCCCAGCTCTAGACACGAGGGAATTCCCAGCTCTAGACACGAGGGAATTCCCAGTTCTAGACATCAGGCGATTCCCAGCTCTAGACACGAGGCAATTCCCAGCTCTAGACATCCTAGACACAAGGGATCGAATCCCCTATCTAAGACACAAGGGAATCCCCTATTCAAGACACAAGGGAATCCCCTATTCAAGACACAAGGGAATCCCCTATTCAAGACACAAGGGAATCCCCCTATTCAAGACACAAGGGAATCCCCTATTTAAGACACGACGGAATCCCCTATTTAAGACACAAGGGAATCCCCTATCCAAGAAACGAGAGAATCCCCTATCCAAGACATGAGGGAATGCCCTATCTAAGACACAAGGGAATCCCCTATTCAAGACACAAGGGAATCCCCTATCCAAGATCCGGGGGAACCCTATCCAAGACACGATGGAAATTCGCTGTTCAATATTAATTTTAAGCAAGAAAATAACAGATAAAAACCAACCCAATTCCGCAGCGAATGCCCTAGCGAGCACCTGTTGAACCTGGCTCACCAGGTGTCTCAAGCGATGTGCTACCTGGAGTCTCGGGGTCTGGCGCACCGATGCCTGTCCGCTAGAAATGTGCTGCTGTTTCCAATTTGGCGAGCAAAAATCTCAGGCGATTTCGGCCTGTTCGATGGCAACGGATGTAGGACTGACTGTATGGCTGCTGGGGACCGCGGCGATGTCAGGTATACGTATAGGATTTTTCCTCATCATTGATTTAATAAACTTAATAAATAAACTTACATTACTTATAGTAATATGTAACAAAAATAAAGCAAAAGCTTATTAAGCAGGGGTGCCCACCCTGTCTCTTGGTGGGCGCCCCTGTCTCTTGGTGGGCACCCCTGTCTCTTGGTGGGCGCCCCTGTCTCTTGGTGGGAAGCCCCTGTCTCTTGGTGGACGCCCCTGTCCTTTGGTGGGAAGCCCCTGTCTCTTAGTGGGCGCCCCTGTCTCTTGGTGGGAGTCCCTGTCTCTTGGTGGGTGCCCCTGTCTATTGGTGGGAAGCTCCTGTCTCTTGGTGGGAAGCCCCTGTCTCTTGGTGGGCGCCCCTGTCTCTTGGTGGGAAGCCCCTGTCTCTTGGTGGGCGCCCCTGTCTCTTGGTGGGCGCCCCTGTCTCTTGGTGGGCGCCCCTGTCTTTTGGTGGGCGCCCCTGTCTCTTGGTGGGTGCCCCTGTCTCTTGGTGGGTGCCCCTGTCTCTTGGTGGGTGCCCCTGTCTCTTGGTGGGAGTCCCCTCGTGAGCCCTCGTGAGCTAACCCATGTTCTAGTATGTTCGTGTGTCTGCATTACATTGTTCAAAAAGTTCCATATCATACTGTACTGTTCCAGATACTGTAGTTCCAAGGTTAATACCAACTGCCAACTATTAGTAGCCTCAAGCTAAAATGACTGTTAGCAACAGAATCAACTCTCGCTCCCCCCGATGCCGTATCCAGGCGATCCGCTGACGCTGCACCGCCGCACCTGTGGCACGCGCCAGAAGCGCTGCAGCACGCCCGATTCACCTGTCGCTCCGATGTCTGGAGCTTCGGCGTCACCTGCTGGGAGCTGTTCAACCGAGGCCGTCGGCTGCCGTTTGATCAACTGCCTGGCAACTGCAGTTTGACATCGCAGCAGCTGCTGACTCGACTGAAATCGGGTGAGCGACTGGTGCCGCCGAACGACTGGTGTACAGCTGAGCTGCGCGACCTGCTGCTCGACTGCTAGCGCTGGGCGCCCGAGGACCGGCCGGCGTTTGCCAGCATCGAGCACAGGCTCGCCAGGATGCTGCCGCTTGCGTCGGCGCCTGCGGCTACAGCGACAGCGGGGCAGCCGAGTCCTCATCGACGAGTGAGTCGGCAATCAGAGCTGGAGACCGCGGCTGCTGCCGCCTGCGACTCTGAGGAGGCTGAGGAGCTCAACTACTGCGTGGTTTAATGGGTTTCTGCCTGTCTGCCTGTCTGTCTGTCTGCCTGTCTGCCTGTCTGTCTGTCTGCCTGTCTGTCTGTCTGTCTGTCTGTCTGTCTGTCTCTGTCTGTCTGCCTGTCTGTCTGCCTGTCTGTCTGTCTCTGTCTGTCTGTCTGTCTCTGTCTGTCTGTCTGTCTCTGTCTGTCTGTCTCTGTCTGTCTGTCTGTCTCTGTCTGTCTGCCTGTCTGTCTGTCTGTCTGTCTGTCTGTCTGCCTGTCTGTCTGCCTGTCTGTCTGTCTGTCTCTGTCTGTCTGCCTGTCTGTCTGTCTCTGTCTGTCTGTCTGTCTGTCTGTCTGTCTGTCTGTCTGTCTGTCTGTCTGTCTGTCTGTCTGTCTGTCTGTCTGTCTGTCTGTCTCTGTCTGTCTGTCTGTCTGTCTGTCTGTCTGTCTGTCTGTCCGTCTGTCTGTCTTTCTGCTTGTCTGTCTATCTGTCTGTCTGTGTGTCTGTCTGTCTGTCTGTCTGTCTGTCTGTCTGTCTGTCTGTCTGTCTGTCTGTCTGTCTGTCTGTCTCTGTCTGTCTGTCTGTCTGTCTGTCTGTCTGTCTGTCCGTCTGTCTGTCTTTCTGCTTGTCTGTCTATCTGTCTGTCTGTGTGTCTGTCTGTCTGTCTGTCTGTCAGTCTGTCTCTCTCTCTCTCTCTCTCTCTCTCTCTCTCTCTCTCTCTCTCTCTCTCTCTCTCTTTCTCTCTGTTTCTCTTTCTGTCTATATTAGTTTTTGTCTGGCTATCCGTTTGTCTGTGTGTCTGTCTATCTGTACGCCTGTCTGTCTTTATGTTTATTGTCTACTCAGCCAGTGCCCTACATTTGATTTCTTAATGAAATTTCCGTTTTATTTTTAATTGACTTCGTTTTGATCTATGAGACGTAGGTATGGATGTTCTCAGCGCATCGTCATGCTTTTTGAAGTTTCAATCTTTATTCATAAGTCGTTCTCTTAATCAGCTTAAGCTCGATGCACTCATTATATATGACAAAATTTTGCAACCAGCTTTGTAAAAACAGTCATATCATACTACTGATACGCAGGTCTTTGTGATTTTAACACAAATTCTTTTTTGATTTGCACATGGATTCTGGCGTAGAGGAGTTCAAGTTTTGCTAAGCTCTCGTAGCTCATGTAGAAATGTAGAGTCACACCAGAAGGTCATATTCTAATTCTATCGCATATATTCTTCGTTAAAACTATATTAAAACAAAAGTTTATAAATAAATGTATGACTGCTATCACATGTAAATATAAAAATAAAACAAAAGCAGTATGTTCAACGTAATGCAACCTGTTTTACTTGTTAGCAATGACCTTGGAAGATAATATTTTGATGGTATATTTGCCTCTAATTGAGTATTGATAATTTTTTTCGAAAACCTAAAATTTTAATTTCGACAAAATCGTAATATATAAAAATTTTATAAACTATATAAACTAATAATTAAGTGCGCTATGTTGTTTAAATAGAAATTTGTTTCTTGGATAGTTGTAAACAAATCGTCCTTCAAGCAAACTGGCTCAGGCTGGACAGGATCCGATAGGCCATGGAAGCGTTGACCGATAATCCGACAAAGAAGGTCAGAGCGCGAGACGGCTGCGGCAGAGCCAGCTGGTAGGAGATGGTGTGGGCGATCCTACTGGCGGCAAAGATTCGAAAGTGCCAGAGCGCGGTGCCAGCTGCCGGGCCAGTTAGTAGGTACAGGCCTCCTAGCAGTACAAACGGCAGCACATTCTCCAAATCGTTCAGATGATTGCGACGAACTCGTTCGACAGTTTCATTGTTGAACACGACAGGTTTGCGTACTGTGGCGGCGTCCTCGGGGTTGGCGTAGATCTGGTGTGGGTTGGTTTTATTGAAGGGTATTTAGTATAGTCACGTGATCCGGTATAAGGTATGCTGTTCTTATTGGCTAGCAGGCTTGTCATGTGACCTGATTCATTGTCTATTCAAATCTTTTGTTTTTATTGGCTATCAGACTTGTCACGTGACCATATTCTTTGTCTGTTTAAATCTGTTCTTATTGGCTAGCAGGCTTGTCATGTGACCATATTCTTTGTCTGTTTAAATCTGTTCTTATTGGCTAGCAGGCTTGTCACGTGATCATATTCTTTGTCTGTTTAAATCTGTTCTTATTGGCTATCAGACTTGTCACGTGACCATATTGTTTGTCTGTTTAAATCTGTTCTTATTGGCTAGCAGGCTTGTCACGTGACCATATTGTTTGTCTGTTTAAATCTGTTCTTTTTTGCTAGCAGGCTTGTCACGTGACCTTATTCATTGTCTGTCTGAATCTGTTCTTATTGGCTAGCAGGCTTGTCACGTGACCTTATTCATTGTCTGTCTGAATCTGTTTTTATTGCAGCTAGCTGGCTTGGCAACTACGCCTATCGATATAGTTCGAGTAGTATTTTGTCATGAATGCAGACCAAGTCACGTGAATAAATCAACAGTAAAAACATTATTTGCTATACCCAAACTTACACTATTTTTAATCCTTTTAAAAGCAGTGAGCAGCGACATGGCCATAGTCTTGGACAGAACCACGGCGGAATAGAAGGCGAACGAGCCCAACAAACTGTCCGGGATGTTGATCGACACCATCTTTGAATTTTAGCTGCTTCGGTCGAGTTTCGAACTTTCGAGCTTAAAAAATAGATTGAAATAGTCAAATTGTTTAAACAAACTTGTTTAGAATTTTAGAGAATTAAATACTTTGAGGGCAATTACAAACTAAAGATTTGGTTGCTACAGGCAATTCAGATAAGATTAAGTAAAATGTATTCAATATAAGTTTCATTTCAATACCAAACAGCACTGACTCACTGGCTTGAGCAAGTTGCCTCTTAAGATTTAGTGTCAGCGCTAGTCCTAGACGAGTCATATAGATAACAGTTTGTAAAGCCAAATCAGTTCAGCAGTTTACTTAAACGAATAAATGACGTTTATAAAACGATTCTTACAAAAGATCAATTAGAGATCAAAAGATCTAAATTCAAGCGTGTTAAAATTACCCCTTAATTAATATGGGACTACATTACTATAGCACTATAAGGATACAAAGGATTATGCCATCTTATTAATCTTTATAGGGATTTTAATTGAGATCTCTTTAGGAATCTCCATTGGGATCACTGAGATTCTTAATTTGGATCACTGGGATTCTCAGTAAGGGGTCTTTGGGATTCTCAATTGGGATCTCTGGGATTCTCGATTGGAATCTCTGGGATTCTCAGTGGAGATCTCTGGGATTCTCAATTGGGATCTCTGGGATTCTCGATTGGGATCTCTGGGATTCTCAATTGGGATCTCTGGGATTCTCGATTGGGATCTCTGGGATTCTCAGTGGGGATCTCTGGGATTCTCGATTGGGATCTCTGGGATTCTCAATTGGGATCTCTGGGATTCTCGGTGGGGATCTTTGGGATTTTCGACCGGGGTCTCTGGGATTCTCAATTGGGATCTCTGGGATTCTCGATTGGGATCTCTGGGATTCTCGATTGGGATCTCTGGGATTCTCAGTGGAGATCTCTGGGATTCTCAATTGGGATCTCTGGGATTCTCGATTGGAATCTCTGGGATTCTCAATTTGGATCTCTGGGATTCTCAATTGGGATCTCTGGGATTCTCGATTGAGATCTCTGGGATTCTCGATTGGGATCTCTGGGATTCTCGATTGGGATCTCTGGGGTTCTCAACTGGTATCTCTGGAATTTTAAATTGGGATCATGATTCTCAATCATTATCGATCATTATCGATCATTATCTCTGGGATTCTCAATTGGGATCTCTGGGATTCTCGATTGGGATCTCTGGGATTCTCAATTGGGATCTCTGGGATTCTCACTTGAGATCTCTGGGATTCTAAACTGGGATCTCTTGGATTATAAATCGGTATCTCTGGGATTCTCAATTGGGATCGCTGGGATTCTCAGTGGGGATCTTTTGGATTCTCAACTGGGATCTATGGGAGTCCCAACTGGGATCTTTGGGATTATCAGCTGGGATCGCTGGGATTCTCAACTGGGATCTCTGGGATTCTCAATCGGGATATTTTGGATTCTGAATTGGGATCTCTTGGAATTATCCAGTAAAACTGTAAAATTGTTGCAATAATTTTGTGTAGCATTTGAAAACCTGATTTCCATGTTTATGTAAAGGAATTATACAAAAGCTGCAGCAAGGAATGCTAGTATTAGACATAGACATAGTATGATTAATTTTTGCTAGAAGCAGACATTAAATTGTTTTTTTAAGTCTTTGAGTGGCTGCTGGTCTTGTGTTATTTAACATGTATAATAAACTGAGAAGATCACATGGTAGGATGCTTTAATAAATGTTTCAAAGGTTTTTGTAAGATTAATGAATTATTTTGAGCTTTGAAGAATAACTCAAGATCCTAATAGTCTGGGAGGCAATCCTAGCAACTCAGGATGCAGACATACAGTTTAAATTAAATAAATTAAAAAACTTGATAAAAATATTACTACTAAATTAATTCACTGTCTGCCTAAAACTAAAACCTAAAAGTAAACTTATAGTTACTATGATTGACATAAGACATAGACAATTTTAAAAATTCTAATGTCTGGCGAAGATGGATAGCAGCTATTTAAAAGCAGTCAACAGCATATGTATCAATACTTTAAACAAATTTGGCTATTTATATTTTTTTTTACTTTTCCCACTTTTTAAAAGTAGTAGCAATTGAAAAATTGTATTTCACTTTATTAAATTTTATAGCGCTCATTATAGTTAAATTTTGCTTTGTTTCAAGCCATGCAACAAAAAATTCTGTAATATTAGAAAAGCTATGTTCATCTTTATATGCTTTTTTCTGCTTAGTATTTTTTGTATTTCTCTTGGCTGTATTTGCTTTTGAAATCAAAATTTCGTTATAGTCAACATAACACCGGAAAATCAAAAGCCAGAATGAAGGGCCCTGCATTTTGAGTTTTCGGCGTTGTGAAATTTCGGTCTTATGAAACCCGAAATTTGCAGGGTCTTATGAAGGGCCCTGCAGGGTCTTATGAATTTTCGGTGAAATTTCGGTCTTATGAAACCCCCCCCCGCCAGAATTAGGCAGGACTGGTCTATAACGCAGTTCAGTTCAGTTGATAAGTTGGGCCATGCTATAGAATAATTACCCTGCGCTTCAGCCCTATAGAGGGTTTTTACGCAAATATTATATTTTAAGTTCAATGTTTGTAAAGTATTGTGTAAATAAGTAGGGTCGGCAGGCGGTTGGGATTGGTGTTGTGTCGTAAATTGACGGGTTAACTTAATTATTCCACTGATTTTTCTACTATTAGTATGGTGTGGCGTTATGCTAACAATATTAATATTATTCTTGTCTTTTACTTCTACTGCCACGTCTTTCAGTGAGTATTTGATAAACTATCCGTATAATTACGGATGTGATCACATCTCTGGCTCTTTTAAATATCGATCGTTTAATTAGTTTTTCTAGTGTGGATAAAATATATAAATAAAGCAACTGTGCGCACCTGGCACTCTAACTTTGCGACTACAGCTGGAAAGCCCAAGTCTTTGCATAGCTATACAACATTGCTTGTGACGCTAGTATGTAGCTAAGTTTATGTTGAGATTTAATATTTTATACATGCAGTTGCTTCGCTTTTAAAAGGTACTGATCGAAAATGAAATCTACTTGTACATGTACATGCAGCCAAGTGGAGTGGAGAACTCCCATTCGGCAAGCAGTAGATTTAGGGTCTTGCCCATAGACATGCATAAGCTGAAAAAGAAGCAAGCAATTTGATAATTCGGCCATATAGACATTAGCACAAAAGAAGAATTTCAACCAATGAGTTTCGCTCGCATTTTTCCTTGGTACTTACTGGCTGCGATATTCTATATATTCCTATATTCTATTCTATAATAGTTATTAGAATTCCTTGATTCCAACCAACAACCTCTATCATCGGCTCTCTCGATCAGTTTTCCAAATTGTTTTTGCATTAAAGTCAGTGATCGAGCATGATGCACCAAATTTAGATATGTTCAGTTTTAAGCTCGTTATGGAAATCTGCGTGCTAATCGACTTCATAAGCAGTTAATAAGATCAGAATTATCAAACTAATGGCTTGGTTAGTTGCATAGAACTGAGAATGGTCTGGGGTTTACCGCGCTACGCTGCATTTTCTACATGTACATGTAGTTTGCGCCACAGATACTATAATAGTGATAGTATTATAGTAATAGTATTATACTATATACACTAATTATTATAGTATCTGTGGTTTGCGCTAAAAAGCTAGGTCGATTGTTTCATGACTGCAAATTAAAAACAAACAAAACAAATGAATATGTTACATGCTGAACATTGTGTAGCTGTCAATCCGGACCGATTGACAAATAATAGAACTTTTCTTCTTTTACCCCAAACATGTGATCAAAAGAAAGTGCATAACTTTAGAGTTTCTGCTGTTTAAATACAGCAGGGTTTTCATTTGGATCTGGAATATCTCTCTACAAACAGAACTTCTTTTTCTGTTTAAACCTTATTGTTTACGCTTTTCAGTTTGCTGCCCCACAGAGTGCGTACCTTGCAGTGCAACTGAAACTTCATCTTCTTGTGTTTGCTCAAACAAATCTGCACTGAGATACCCAATGGGAGTTTCCGGGTGTGATTGACAAGCGCAGTCAACATAAGCAGGTGTTTCCTGTACCATTGAGAAGAGGATTTTAGCTTCCAGAGCTAGAAATCTTTTTATATACCTTCTGTTGGCATCCATCAATTAAGGCACAATAAATTTGCTCTATGTAAATATGGAAACTTGAAAACGTAATCCTAATTTAAAAAATTATCATGGACAGCAGGGGCGTCGCCACCGTGGGGGACCAGGGGACATGCCCCCCCCCAGTAAAAGCTATTGGAGGACATGCCAATGCTTTGTCCCCCCCCCCAAACTAGTGACCCGTTTTGGAAATCAATAATTTTGCTTCAGGGCGACAAAGTATAGCGAAAACGAGTGCCTGGGGCGCCAAAATGAGTGCCTGGGGCGCCAAAATGAGTGCCTGGGGCGCCAAAATGAGTGCCTGGGGCGCCAAAACGAGTGCCTGGGGCGCCAAAATGAGTGCCTGGGGCGCCAAAATGAGTGCCTGCGGGCGCCAAAATGAGTGCCTGCGGCGCCAAAATGAGTGCCTGCGGCGCCAAAATGAGTGCCTGCGGCGCCAAAATGAGTGCCTGCGGCGCCAAATGAGCGCTGACAACACTAATTCTGAAAATAGTTAACATGTACATGTAGAATTCTTGGCTTTGTCCCCCCACCATAAAATCCATAACGACGCCCCTGATGAACAGCTTAGGCAAAGGGGTATCTGAATACAACAGGGGCCAAAATAGTGTATATTTTGACACTTTCTCTGATCTGAAAAGTTTAAAACTCAAACAGTTCCATTGTAAACATTTATAAGTTTTTTGTCCAACTGGCACGGTTATGCGGTCTTACGAAGGGCTGACAATTGTATGTCTTCATTTTGACTTCAGCCATGCGTTGCCTCAGACAGCAGATACAGCTTCCAGAGAAAATGAGACAATTGTAGACGAGAAGGACAAAAATGCAACAGAGAACACAAAGAGGAGCTTGATCTATGTCACAAAAGAACCTACATGTAGTGAAGAAAATAGTGAAGAATATCAGCCGAACGAGCTGCAGGCGTAGGCGTGTCCACGATTTCATGTGCTGCAACTGCCTCTCCAAAATTTGCAATGGACTCTCTTGCACTCGCACCGGAAAGGACTCAGCTGCATTTTGCACTGCATCCTTTCTGTTAGCCTGCATCTCAAGATGCCCCTCCAGGAACTGCTATCTTCCTTTCTCCACCTCTCCTCCCTCCCCAACAGGAAGTCGGGTTTCCCGTAAACTTTATCCTCATTTTCAGTCCTTCTGTAGTACGACATAACTTAGAGTTAGAGTTATAGAGTTAGTTAGCAGTGTCAGTTTGAACTGCATGAAACTTTATAGACGAAGGGGTCTTACTGAAGCTGTCGTAGCGTAAGTTCGATCGATCTTTTCTTACGATGATCTTCAGTGTCCGTCAAAATTATCTATAAGGTTCTGTCTGCTCATCCTTCATCTGCCTGCCTTCGGATCTTAGTGTCTGTACATGTATTTTCTGCCAGCATGTCTTTCTGCCTGTCTATCAGTCTGTTTATGTCGCCGTTCCTGCATCTGAAGATGTCGAGAAATCCGGTTCAAACTATAGGAGACTCGACAATGCAGCAAACACAGCGAAGTTTCATTTCCCAGCCAATAAGGATTGCGCTGCGTGCAAGAAGTCATCCATTGGCTGAATAGTAATCAAGGATACAGTATAAATTCAAAGACTCGCATCATTTTTGCCTGGGTAAAATTCATTCACAAACAAGACGAAAAATTAATTTCAATCGAGTTTTGTCGATCCTAGTTGCCATAGCAACGACTGCTGATGCCACCACAAGCCGTCAGCTAATGTGGCTCAAGGACCGCGACAACCTACAGGACTACTCAATGCTGGGCAGCAGGCGTCAGGTCGGCCACCTGTCGCTGTGCCTGGCCTGGGTTGACTCGAAATTCTCAAAAACCGCCCGACTGGCGAAATTCGACAAGTCGACCGGAGATTGCGAAGCTTACGACTGCCGCCTGCGAGATCTACCATTGGACGGACCCGGATGTAGGAAATGCAGAAGCGCCTCTAATATCAGCAATCCTGTGGTGTGGCTGAGGTCAATGTTTACCAGCTGTTGGACCACGATGCAGCACAGGGTGTCGGGCTCGGTAAATTTCCAACGAGTCTGGTACAGGGCCGGCTTCGGCGAGGGACCCGATGGTAACTTCTGGATAGGTAAGTCGCTTATCTGTTGCAGACGCATTAATATTAACAGTTCTACCGAAGCAGCATCCTCTGGTGTAATAGACAGAAACGTATTTTGCAATGAATATGAGGTTTGACATCATTAGAAGTGAAGCTACCGAGAAGTGAACTCCTTCTAAACCAATCCAGGCTTAGACCGGCTCTTCTCGCTGACCAATCCAACGCCGAGAAAACTGCTCATATTGATGCGAGTGTGGAACAACTCCCAGAGCTGGGCTCACTACAAAAGCTTCTCTGTAGCTTCGGAAACGGATCTCTACAAGCTCAGCGTGTCTGGTTTCTCAGGAAGTGCCGGAATCGGGGATTCAATTGCTGCGCCGTGGGATGGACTTACAAAAGTGATTACCAACGGTTTTCCATTCACGACAATAGACAAGGACAATGACAATGCAGAAGGCAACTGTGCTCTTGCGTTTAAAGGCGCCTGGTGGTTCAACAGCTGCTTCGGTGCTCATCTAAACGGTCAATACCACAATTATCCTGAAGCGCTGAGCACAGCCTATGCTATGGGCATCCACTGGATGATGCCGTTCGAAGCCTACTACTCGTTGAAAGAGGCCGAGATGCTTGTCTATTGAAGATTACAATTTAATCGAAGGACACAATATAACTGTGTGAATATTTATTGCAGGTTGTTTAGACAGGGGCGTCGCCATAAATTCATACATTATTATAGAATCAGTGTTGTTTGCACTCATTTTGACGCCGCAGGCCCTCTATTTTGGGGCCCTGGAGCAAAATTACTGATTTCCATAATCTTTCACAAGGTGATGTGGCTTGCGGATGTGAAATTAAGCATAGGCATGTCCCTCCATGGCTTTTACGGGGGTCCCTCCCAGTGGCGACGCCCCCTGTGTTTAGTAGCGTTGTTTTACTGAAATTTTTATCCTGATCAAGACCGGATCAAGATCATGGGTGGTGCGTCGCACGCAGGCCCCACCGGTCCAGCACGCCCATGGCTGGTGGGGTGACTCTACCAAATCAGCAGCTTAATTGATGTGTCCGTGGCAAATTACTTACACCACTGTTTGCGCACCTCCCTGTGCGCCTTGCTCCCCATTACTGTGTAATGTTGTGTAAGAACTTCATGTCAAACAAATACACTGCAGTATACCAGCTCTCTCTCGCACGATCCGCTTGCAAGCATCTAACAAAACTCCAATATATCGACTTCACTTACTTGACTTACATGTAGCTGCAGGGCTTAACTCCGAAAGTTCTAGCAATGTCCAACACTATTTTGGTTTTCAGAGTTATTTCTATTTCGGGTTTGTGATATTTCGGGTTTATGATTTGCGTTGCTAAAACTTTCAGAGTTATGATATTTCGGGTTTATGATATTTCGGGTTTATGATATTTCGGGTTTATGATATTTCGGGTTTATGATATTTCGGGTTTATGATGGGCGTTGCTATTTTGTTTTTCAGATTTATGACATTTCGGGTTTAAGATATTTCGGGTTTGTGATATTTCGGGTTTGTGATATTTCGGGTTTATGATGGGAAGTGCTTTCGGAGTTGTGATTTTTCGGGTTTATAATGGCGACCCGCAGAAGTATCCGATGAGAAAGGAAGATTTAACCAGGTCTATATTAGCTACTAGCTAAGTAGTAGTGTAGGAATTGTAAGAGTCCTGTTTGCGCGGAGATAATCTAACGATTACTGAGAGCATTTACTGAAAGGTCGCATCAGTCTTTAACACTGCGTGGATAAAAATACTGTTGTGCCGGGGTGCATCTGCACTGCTTTTAGCCATATTTAGGGCTTGCAGTGAGTACGTCATGGCGTGTTTACGAGCGCACGCACCACCCCCCACTGCCTGTCGATCTGGGGGCTTTTCTGCATCTTAAATCTCGATCATCAAAGATGTTAGGTAAAGCTTGAATGCAATTCACTTGACAAGTTCACGAACCGTTTGACAAATTTAATTTATGCCATGTACTCTACATAGAATCCCGGTTAATTGCTTGGCCACAAAAGCATATAGTCTAATGCAGAGGTCTTTTGAAACTTCACAGTTCTTCTCAGTGTGCCTCCTCCTAGCTCTCTTCTCTCACCTCTCTCTTGTCATCTCTCCTCTCTTTTTCTTTCCTCTCCTCTTATCTCCTCTCCTCTCCTCCCTCTTCTATTTCATCTTTCTTCTTTTATTTGATGTCTCCTCTCTTCTCTCCTCTCCTCTCCCCTCCTCTCCTCTCTTCTCTCCTCTCCTCTCCCCTCCTCTCCTCTCTTCTCCTTTATTCCTTCTCCTCTCCTTTTTCCTATTTCTCTTCTCTATTCCCTCTTCTCTCACTCCTCTGGCCCTTGAGGTAAAAAGTTTGCCGACCCCCTGGTCTAATGGTAATTTTCAGTTGCAATTTCTCTGACAAGTGGCTTCATGAAATCTACCCCTGTCAGCTAGTAGCTTTTCTAATTTCAAAGCATTCTTTTACTTCTACGCTCGCAGCACTCCGAGCGCAATCTGAGTGAAACAATTTTCTCAGCTATACAAATTACCCCAGCACGAAAACTTGTTTTTCTCATTTTTAGATGATAAGAATTGATGTTTTTAGAAAAGTCAATCTTTTTAGCAGTTATATAGAGTGTCTTTAAATTAAATAATCCGCACCGTATTTGTTTTTATTGGCGAAGAATCTAATAAATTTAACGGCTTAAAATTAATCGCTTTTAAAGAAAGAAACACGACCCTTATATAATGTTATAGCTTGAATTCTTGCTCAGGTGGCTTCTTAGACACGCCTCACGTGCAGATATACTTTACATACGACCAGTTGGCTTTCACCATCGTGCAGCGCAGTGGAGAGCAGCAAACTTTGCCTTCGCTAGAGAAAACGCTGCACTCTTTGTTTTTTTTAACGCATTCCTCTCTGCGGGTGTATTGGTAGTTTGTTATTGAATTTATATAATTCATTTTGACAGACAGACAGACAGACAGACAGACAGACAGACAGACAGACAGACAGACAGACAGACAGACAGACAGACAGACAGACAGACAGACAGACAGACAGACAGACAGACAGACAGACAGACAGACAGACAGACAGACAGACAGACAGACAGACAGACAGACAGACAGACAGACAGACAGACAGACAGACAGACAGACAGACAGACAGACAGACAGGCAGACAGACAGACAGACAGGCAGACACTAAGACAGACAGACAGACACTAAGACAGACAGACAGACAGACAGACACTAAGACAGACAGACAGACAGGCAGACAGACAGACAGACAGACAGACAGACACTGACAGACAGACAGACAGACAGACAGACAGACAGACAGACAGACAGACAGACAGACAGACAGACAGACAGACAGACAGACAGACAGACACTAAGACACTAAGACAGACAGACAGACAGACACTAAGACACTAAGACAGACAGACAGACAGGCAGACACTAAGACAGACAGACAGACAGACACTAAGACAGACAGACAGACAGACAGACAGACAGACAGACAGACAGACAGACAGACAGACAGACAGACAGACAGACAGACAGACAGACAGACAGACACTAAGACACTAAGACAGACAGACAGACAGACACTAAGACACTAAGACAGACAGACAGACAGGCAGACACTAAGACAGACAGACAGACAGACACTAAGACAGACAGACAGACAGACAGACAGACAGACAGACAGAGACAGACAGACAGACACTAAGACAGACAGACAGACAGACACTAAGACACTAAGACAGACAGACAGACAGGCAGACACTAAGACAGACAGACAGACAGACACTAAGACAGACAGACAGACAGACAGACAGACAGACAGACAGAGACAGACAGACAGACACTAAGACAGACAGACAGACAGACAGAAGACAGCAGACAGACAGATACATATTAGTGCAGACACACTGGTGGGAAGGTGCCAGCAATCTGCCACTTACGCTGATGCTTCCGGCGGTCCCAGCAGCGTCATAGCGACTATGAGAGCAAAGAGGACAAAAATTTTCGACATTCTGAAATATCCAATAACGTTCACAATTAATTGGAAGTAGAATTTCTGATGGGCAATAAAAAATTGGCATAGTCTATACCTGACAGCTTGGTATATATATCGTTCGCAAATTCGTTACTATTACAAATTTTTTAAATTTTTGAAGAAAAATTGAATTTTGTAGCAAAATTTCAACTACCGCATTAATTTGCCAGATAATTTTTTTTTCTTTCAAGATTCCTTGAAATAAAATTGAGCAAGATTGTATCGAACAAATCGAAATAGTTATGGCTAATTTATGCAAATATCGATCGTGGAATATATTCAAAAACGTGAAAAAATCGAATTTACGAGCTTTATATGAGCGTATTGTAAGAATTGTAAGAATCACGTTGGGGAGGAGATCTATCAAAAAGAAATTGCGTTATTTTTCGGTTTAACCACTACAGCAGCAATAACAATATCAATAAACAGCATACATGTAGCAAAAATCTTTGAAATGAGAAAAGCAGCTTCGGCCGCGTGCCTCAGACCCGACGCCTGCACCGCGGCTGGAATTTCAACCGATAATAATTAAATGACGGTCGCTTGGAAAATAAAGTTTATAGCTATTACTCGTAGTGCGTGATTATAAAAATTGAAATTAAGGAAATATGTTGCATACATTTTTTGTACCCTCGTAATTCAGGAATTTCATCATTCGACAATCGACGAGTCTGAGTTCTATGATTCTGTTTAGCCTCCTTTGTACATGTACATATATTTACATCTGGTATATGGAACATCAAACCGTCAATTTACATTTGTAAGTGTCTTACGTACTATACTAGCTGTACATATACTTGCTGCTGCTCGTACAACATGATAGTGCGTGTTGGGCAGGTACTTTATTATTAGAGGCAGGGGGGTTGTGTGCACCCTGGCGCAATTTAAGCGTCATTGGCACACAACCGGCGAGAGGCATTACTGCTCATTCTGCCGACTCCCCTAAGCAGGCATACAAGCGCGCGGATACGTAGGCAGGCACACACTCACACAGGAGTGTACGGCGGCCCTAACTTTATCAATTGTTAGGCATGTACACTTCACTGCGCCTTGGGGGGTTGGCTCTCAAGGCCGTTAATTGCACGAACGAGTCAAGCTGAGATTCCAATTCAGCCCCAAATTAATGTGACTGCACTTGGAATCGAGCCTGGGTCGCTGGCACACAGCTAGCTGATCAGCAGTTATTTCATATTTAATTGATTTTCCTACACGCCTGATATCCCACTCGCATTTGCTCCGCAATGCTCTACTCACCATGTAGAGTCGAACAGTAGTCACGGTAGTGTAGGCCTTGGCCCCCTAAGTGATGCAGAATCCTACCCTACCAGACCACATGATGCGAAACAGCGGGGGGAGCGGACTGGAGGCGACGCCAGGGATTAGCGCTGAATACTGAGGGATTAGCTCTGAATACTGAGGGATTAGCTCTGAATACTGAGGGATTAGCTCTGAATACTGAGGGATTAGCTCTGAATACTGAGGGATTAGCTCTGAATACTGAGGGATTAGCTCTGAATACTGAGGGATTAGCTCTGAATACTGAGGGATTAGCTCTGAATACTGAGGGATTAGCTCATACTGAGGGATTAGCTCTGAATACTGAGGGATTAGCTCTGAATACTGAGGGATTAGCTCTGAATACTGAGGGATTAGCTCTGAATACTGAGGGATTAGCTCTGAATACTGAGGGATTAGCTCTGAATACTGAGGGATTAGCTCTGAATACTGAGGGATTAGCTCTGAATACTGAGGGATTAGCTCTGAATACTGAGGGATTAGCTCTGAATACTTGCAGCAGCAGCATGCAGCAAAAAATTCTGTAATGTTAGAAAAGCTACTGTTCATTTTTATATGCTTTTTCTGCTTAGTATTTTTTGTATCTTGGCTGTATTTTCTTCTGGAATCAAAATTTCGTTATAGTCAACATAACACCGGACAATAAAAAGCCAAAATTCGGCTGGACTGGACCATAACACATTCTTCAAGGCCGACTGAAGTAGGGTTGGCAGATGGTTAGGATTGGTTTTGTGTCATAAATTGATGGGTTAACTTAATTGTTCCGCTGATATTTCTACTTAAAAGTATGGTGTAGCGTACATGCTAACTATATATTAATATTATTCTTGTCTTTTTCTTCTCCTGCCACTTTCAGTAGAGTATTTGATAAATTATCCGTATAATGTGTTTAGTGACATCACTCGCTCATTTTAAATATCGATCGTTTAGTTTTTCTAGTCTGGATAAAAAATATAAATAAAGCAACTCTGTGCGCACCTGGCACATTAACTTTGCGACTACAACTGGAAAGCCTAAGTCTTTGCATGGCTATACAAAAATTGCTTATGAGTTCATATTTATGTTGAGACTAAATTTTTTATACATGCAGTTGCTTCGCTTTTAAAAGGTATCGCTTTTGACGCTCTAGATAAGACTTTAGACATTCAAAATAAGACTGCATAGAATTGCAAGCAAGGCCAGGCTAGCCACGGCCAGAGCAAGCCCAGTCTTGGCTGCAGGGATGGCTTGGCCATAGACTAAAAAATGGAATATCAAAATGAGAATAAGACGCTCTGAGAATATTTGCTTTTTGGCAGTCATCATACAAACAGCTAAGGAGAAATTAGGCAATAAACAAGAAGCAGAATAGCATATCGAAATGTTTAGTCCATCACTGAAGTCAGCCTGGCGGACTGCGTTAGAAGGCCATTCGATTTAAGCACCTGAAATCCAAGGGGTCAGATGCAACCCAAGGGGTGAAGAAGGAGAGCTGGCTGAGGGTCAGAGGGTTAGAGCGATATCTGAAGGCTTTCACACTCAGTCTCATATTGAACGTCTTATTCTCATTTTGATATTCCATTTTTTAGTCTATGGCCAAGCCATTCCCGCAGCCAAGACTGGGCATGTTCTGGCCGTGGCTAGCCTGGCCTTGCTTGCGATCCTATGCAGGCTTATATGGAATGTCTAAAGTCTTATCTAGAGCGTCAAAAGCGATACTGATCGAAAATGAAAATCTACATGCAGCCGAGTGGATCGAGTGAAGAACTCCCATTTGGCAAGCAGTAGATTTAGGGTCTTGCCCATAGACATGCATAAGCGGAAAAAGAAGCAAGCAGTGTGAAATAATTCGGCCAAAGACATAGCACAAAATAAGGATTCCAAGCCAAGGAGTTTTGCTCGCATTTTCCCTTTTACTTACTGGCTGCGATATTCTATATTCCATTCTTTTCTATATAGTTATATGTATTAGAACTCCTTGATTCCAACCAACAACCTCTATCATCGGCTCTCTCGATCAGTTTTCCAAATTGTTTTTGCATTAAAAGCTGCAGTGATCGAGCATGCAGCAATTTAGATATGTTCCCAATTTTAAGCTCGTTATAGAAATCTGCGTGCTAATCGACTTCATAAGCAGTTAAGATCAGAATTATCAAACCAATGGCTTGTTATATAGTTGCATAGAACTGAATGGCATGGGGTTTACCGCGGTATACGCTGCATTTTCTCGTCTGGGCCACATATACAATAATAATTATAGTATTATAGCATTATACTTTATATACTAATTATTATAGTATCTGTGGTTTGAGCTAAAAAAGGTCGATTGTTCCATGACTGCAAATTAAAAAAACAAACAAAACAAAGGCATCTGTTACATGTCGAACATTGTGTAGCTGTCAATCCAGTCCAGTTCCAGAGCGATTGACAAATATAACAAATAGAACTTTTCTTCTTTTACCCCAAACATGCATGTGATCAAAAGAAAGTGCATAACTTTCAAGTTTCTGCTGTTTAAATATACAGCAGGGTTTTCATTTGGATCTGGACATCTCTCGACAAACAGAAACTTCTTTTTCTGTTTAAACCTTATAGTTTACGCTTTCCAGTTTGCTGCCCCAGCGAGTGCGTACCTTGCAGTGCAACTGAAACTTCATCTTGTGTTTGCTCAAACAAATCTGCACTGAGATACCCAATGGGAGTTTCCGGGTGTGATTGACAAGCGGAGTCAACATAAGCAGGTGTTCCCTGTACAATTGAAAAGAGAATTTCAGCTTTCAGAGCTAGAAATCTTTTTACATACCTTCTGTTGGTATAGCATCGCATTTTTAATTATGCATCCAGCAATTAAGGCTCCCTGTAAATATGGAAACTTGAAAGCGTAATTCTAATTTAAAAAATCATTATGGAAAGCAGGGGCGTCGCCACCGTGGGGGACCAGGGGGGACATGCCCCCCCCCAGGAAAAGCAATGGGAGACATGCCAATGCTTTGTCGTCGTCCCCCCCAAACTAGTGACCCGCTTTGGAAATCAATACATGTAATTTTGCTTCAGGCCGACAAAGTATAGCGAAAATGATCTGCCTGCAGCGCCAAAATGAATGCCTGCGGGCGCCAAATGAGCGCTGACAACACCAATCCTGAAAAAAAATTACATGTACATGTAGAATTCTTGGCTTTGCCCCCCCCCCACCATAAAATCCATAACGACGGCCCTGATGAACAGCTTAAGCAAAAGTTATCTCAATACAGTTTAATGTAGCATGAATTAAACGCTAAAATTATGCTGAAACACTTCGCAACCGTGTATTGGTTAGATATTTGCGTCTTACGAGCGTAATTTAGTTTTTCATCAAAATTATTTGTCTTTCTGCCTGTCTATCAGTCTGTTAATGTCGCCGTTTCTGCATCTGTAGATGTCGAGAAATCCGGTTCAAACTATAGGAGACTCGACAATCCAGCAAACACATGCAGTGAAGTTTCATTTCCCAGCCAATAAGGATTGCGCTGCGTGCAATAAGTCATCCATTGGCTGAATAAAAATTAAGAATACAGTATAAAAGACATGCATCATTTTATGCTCGGGTAAAATTCTTTCACAAACACGACAAAAATGAATTTCAATCGAGTTTTGTCGATAATCGTTAGCCTAGTTGCCATAGCAATGACTGCTGATGCTACCACAAGCCGTCAGCTAATGTGGCTCAAGGACCGCGACAACCTCCAGGACTACTCAATGCTGGGCAGCAGGCGTCAGGTCGGACACCTGTCGATATGCCTGGCCTGGGTTGACTCAAAATTCTCGACAACCGCCCGACTGGCGAAATTCGACAAGTCGACCGGAGACTGCGAAGCTTACGACTGCCGCCTGCGAGATCTGCCGTTGGACGGACCCGGATGTAGGAAATGCAGAAGCGCCTCGAATATCAGCAATCCTGTGGTGTGGCTGAGGTCAATGTTTACCAGCTGTTGGACCACGGTGCAGCACAGGGTGTCGGGCTCGGTAAATTTCCAACGAGTCTGGTCCGAGTACAAGACCGGCTTCGGCGAGGGACCCGATGGTAACTTCTGGATAGGTAAGTCGCTTATTTGTTGCAGACAGATTAACAGTTTTACAGTAAGCAGCATCCTCTGGTGTAATCGACAGAAACGTATTTTGCAATGATCTATGAGGTTTGACATGATTTGAAGTGAAGCTACCGAGAAGTAAACTCCTTCTAAACCGATGCAGGCTTAGACCGGCTCTTCTCGCTGACCAATCCAACGCCGAGAAAACTGCTCATATTGATGCGAGTGTGGAACAACTCGCAGAGCTGGGCTCACTACAGAAGCTTCTCTATAGCTTCGGAAACGGATCTCTACAAGCTCAGCGTGTCCGGTTTCTCAGGAAGTGCCGGAATCGGGGATTCGATTGCTGCGCCGTGGGATGGACTTACGAATGTGATTACCAACGGTTTTCCATTCACGACAATAGACAAGGACAATGATAACGCAGAAAGCAATTGTGCTCAGTCGTTTAAAGGCGCCTGGTGGTTCAACAGCTGCTTCGGTGCTCATCTCAACGGCCAATACCACAATTATCCTGAAGCGCTGAGCACAGCCTATGCTATGGGCATCAACTGGATGATGCCGTTCGAAGCCTACTACTCGTTGAAAGAGGCCGAGATGCTTGTTTATTGAAAACCAAACATAACGATTACAATTTAATCGAAGGACGCAACAATTTTTAACTGCATGAATACATTGTAGATTGTTTAGACTGCGGCGTCGCCATGGATTTTATTGTTTTGGGGACAAAACCAGGAATTCTAACATGAAAAAGTTCTTACATTTTTTTGGTAATCGGTGTTGTTAGCATTCATTTGGGCGCCGCAGGCCCTATATTTTAGGGCTCTGAAGCAAAATATTGATTTCAAGATGATGCGTCCTGCGGAGGTGACGAAGCATTGGCATACCCCCTCCATGACTTTTACTGGGGGGTCCCTCCCGATTGCGACGCCCTGTGTTTAGTAGCGTTGTTTTACTGAAATTTTTATACTGTTCATGGGTGCGTCGCACGCAGGCCCCACCGGCCCAGCACGCCCATGGCTGGTAGGGTGACTCTCCACCAAACAGCAGCTTAATTGATGTGTCTGTGGCAAATTACTTACGCCACTGTTTGCGCACCTCCCTATGCGCCTAATTGCTCCCCATTACTGTGTCGTGCTATATAAGAACTTCATGTCTGACAAATACACTGTATACCCTCTCTCTCGCACCATCTTCTTGCAAGCATCGTACAAAAATCCAATATATCGACTTGACTGTATTTGACTTACTTGACTGATATGTAGCTGAAGGGCGGTCCGAAGACGCAGCGGGGAGGCGAGCGTCGTCCATTCCGCTAATCCCTGAGATGCCCGCATTGGCCAGGGCGCGGGGCCGGTCAGGAAGGTCTGTTGGTCCTGTCTGTAGCGTTTTCTTCGGTGGGGAAGACGGAGGCTCGTTTGGTAGCCCGGAGGAACCGGATGAGAAGTGGAATGTTCTCGGGCCGGCAAGCGTCTTCTAGGGACGGGTTGGGCCCGAGGTAGTTGAGCCGGTCTCGGATGAAGGCCAGCTGCTGTAACAGACGAAGTGTTTGGCGTTTTTATTCTCGAGGTTGCAGAAGAGGCAGAGCTCGCTCCGGGGAAAACAGTAAAGCAAGCAAAGCGTGACTTGTGAAGGTCCTAATGAGAGCGCGGATATCGTTTCAACTCTGGTTCAAAAGGATTCTCCACAGATTGAGGGGACGGGTTGGGCACTACCGCCCGGGATCGGCGGCAGTCGGTAATACCATCCGATCTGTGTAGGTGCAGGATATCCGCCCAGTCGTTAATCTGACGGTTAGTGACCGCGTCTGGGATGGGGGCCAGAGGCACGGGGCCAAGGAGCGAGCTGGAACTGCCTGTCCTCAGCGAGCCAGCGAGCTCGTTACCTTTAAAGCCGGCGTGTCCTGGGATCACGAGTTCTTCCGAGCCAGCTTGTTGAGCTGCCCGATACAGTCTCGGACTGTTCGGCAGTTCGTAGTGTTGTGTGGAACAAGGCCTGCAGGGCAGCTTGGCTGTCATTCTTCCGCCTTTAAAGTCCCTGCATGCAGCAGAGCTCAGCAGCGCAGGAGCTGATGGCGAGGACTTTGTTTTGGAGGACACTAGGAGAGTCTACCGATATGTTGGGCGTGAGTGGAAATCACGTGGCCATTGATATGGATGCAGACACCATAGCTGGATGCACCGTCTTTGGAGGATCCGTCAGTGAAGCAGCGGACCTCCCTGGGGGCCCATCTGTCGTCAGCGGTCTCCCTGGAAGGGATAGTGACTTTGAAGGGCTGTAAGAGATTGAGAGAGCGCGGCTCAGCGTCCGATATATAGGACAGCGGTGCTCCCGCTCTCCCCCAAAGTTTCAAGGCACAGGTCAGAGTGCGGCGGGAGCTTGCGTTTCGTGAGACTCGGCTGAGTTCTTACGGTAAGCCTTACTCATTTGCGCCAGGTTTTTGAGTCGACTCATTATTATTGTTGTGGTTGAGTCTATTGAGACTCCATTGGTTGTAGTCTCCAGAAGGACTACCCTGATAGCCATTGGAAGACTATCAGTAAATACCGGAGCTATACTTAGAGGGAATTAAGACACTGCTAGAAGGAGAAGGCTTAATTGAATCCGCAATGCGCAATCCGCAATAGGATCTCCATTGTTAATATGCTTCATTATATTGTTATATGTTGTTATTGTTATATTGTTGTTCTTATGTTAATATGGCATAGTTAAGATTCTGATTAGTCGCGAACGACAGATATCGGCCGAAACGACTTCATTGAAGTAAAGAGGAACCTGCACTAGGACAACTAATCTAGACGTCTAAACTGATTGAGACGAGAAATACGCAAAGGAAGAGCTCTCCAAATCAGGACTCAAGGTAAGATACCTTTATTTGATTACTGAGTTGCCTAGCAATGGCTAAAAGTGATTGTTCCTTGATTACTAAGAAAGTATTGGTA
>NIVC01000188.1:147500-162673 GCA_002269645.1 Macrostomum lignano | reverse complement strand
TAAGGATTGCGCTGCGTGCAATAAGTCATCCATTGGCTGAATAAAAATTAAGATACAGTATAAAAGACATGCATCATTTTATGCTCGGGTAAAATTCTTTCACAAACACGACAAAAATGAATTTCAATCGAGTTTTGTCGATAATCGTTAGCCTAGTTGCCATAGCAATGACTGCTGATGCTACCACAAGCCGTCAGCTAATGTGGCTCAAGGACCGCGACAACCTCCAGGACTACTCAATGCTGGGCAGCAGGCGTCAGGTCGGACACCTGTCGATATGCCTGGCCTGGGTTGACTCGAAATTCTCAACAACCGCCCGACTGGCGAAATTCGATAAGTCGACAGGAGCCTGCGAAGCTTACGACTGCCGCCTGCGAGATCTGCCGTTGGACGCACCCGGATGTAGGAAATGCAGAAGCGCCTCGAATATCAGCAATCCTGTGGTGTGGCTGAGGTCAATGTTTACCAGCTGTTGGACCACGGTGCAGCACAGGGTGTCGGGCTCGGTAAATTTCCAACGAGTCTGGTCGAGTACAGAACCGGCTTCGGCGAGGGACCCGATGGTAACTTCTGGATAGGTAAGTCGCTTATTTGTTGCAGACAGATTAACAGTTTTACAGTAAGCAGCATCCTCTGGTGTAATCGACAGAAACGTATTTTGCAATGATCTATGAGGTTTGACATGATTTGAAGTGAAGCTACCGAGAAGTAAACTCCTTCTAACGATCAGGCTTAGACCGGCTCTTCTCGCTGACCAATCCAACGCCGAGAAAACTGCTCATATTGATGCGAGTGTGGAACAACTCGCAGAGCTGGGCTCACTACAAAGCTTCTCTGTAGCTTCGGAAACGGATTCCTACAAGCTCAGCGTGTCCGGTTTCTCAGGAAGTGCCGGAATCGGGATTCAATTGCTGCGCCGTGGGATGGACTTACGAAGTGATTACCAACGGTTTTCCATTCACGACAATAGAAAAGGACAATGATAACGCAGATAGCAACTGCGCTAAGTCGTTTAAAGGCGCCTGGTGGTTCAACAGCTGCTTCGGTGCTCATCTCAACGGCCAATACCAGAATTATCCCGAAGCACTGAGCACAGCCTATGCTATGGGCATCAACTGGATGATGCCGTTCGAAGCCTACTACTCGTTGAAAGAGGCTGAGATGCTTGTTTATTGAAACTCAATCATAACGAGTACAATTTAATCGAAGGACGCAACAATTTTATAACTGTGTGAATATTTATTGTAGGTTGTTTAGACAGGGACGTCGCCATAAATTTTATTGTGGGGACAAAACCAGGAATTCTAACATGAAAAATTTCTAAGTTTTGAATCAGTATTGTTTGCACTTATTTTAGCGCCACAGGCCCTATATTTTGGGGCCCTGAAGCAAAATTACAGATTTCCATTCTGGTTCACAGGGTGATGCAACCTGCGGAGGTGACATACAGCATAGGCATGTCCATCCATGGCTTTTACGGGGGCCCGGGGGGTCTCTCCCCGGTGGCGACGCCCCTAGCTGTGTTTAGTAGCGTTGTTTTACTGAAATTGTTATCCTGTGGCGGTCAGACCACAGCCGGGATCGAGAACTCATGGATGCATCGCCTGGCTGGTGGAATGACTCCACCAAACCAGCAGCTCGATGTGTCTGTGGCAAAATACTGTGTCGTGCTATATAAGAACTTCATGTCTGACAAATATACTGTATACCCTCTCTCTCGCACCATCTTCTTGCAAGCATCTAACAAAAATCCAATATATCGACTTGACTGTACTTGACTTACTTGACTTATATGTAGCTGAAAGGCGGTCTGAAGACGCAGCAGGGAGGCGAGCTTCGTCCATTCCGCTAATCCCTGAGATGCCCGCATTGGCCAGGGCGCGGGGCCGGTCAGGAAGGTCTGTTGGTCCTGTCTGTAGCGTTGTCTTCGGTAGGGAAGACGGAGGCTCGTTTGGTAGCCCGGAGGAACCGGATGAGAAGTGGAATGTTCTCGGGCCGGCAAGCGTCGTCTAGGGACGGGTTGGGCCCGAGGTAGCTGAGCCGGTCTCGGATGAAGGCCAGCTGCTGTAACGGACGAAGTGTTTGGCGTCTTTGTTCTCGAGCTTGCGAAGGGGCAGAGTCTGCTCCGGAGAAAAGCAGTGCCTGGCAAAGCAAGCGTGACTTGTAAAAGTCCTAATGAGAGCGCGGATATCTTTTCGACTCTGTTTCAAAAGGATTCTCTCCACAGCTTGAGGGGACGGGTTGGGCACTACCGCCCGGGACTGGCAGCCGTCGGCAATACCGTCCCGTGCATCTGCGTAGGTGCATGATATCCAAGCGGCTGGGATGGGGCCAAGGAGCGAGCTGAAACTGCCCGTCTTAGCGAGCCAGCGAGCTCGTTACCTTAAAAGCCGGTGTGTCCTGGGATCCACGTGAACTGGATGGAGTTCCTCCGAGCCAGCTTGTTGAGCTGCCCGATACAGTCTCGGACTGTTCGGCAGTTCGTAGTGTTGTGTGGCACAGGGCCTGCAGGGCAGCTTGGCTGTCATTCTTCCGCCTTTAAATCCCTGCATGCAGCAGAGCTCAGCAGCTCAGGAGCTGATGGCGAGGACTTTGTTTTGGAAGACACTATGAGAGTTTACTGATATGTTGGGCGTGAGTGGAAATCACGTGGCCATTGATAAGGATGCAGACACCATGGCTGGATGCACCGTCTTTGGAGGATCCGTCAGTGAAGCAGCGGACCTCCCTGGGGGCCATCTGTCGTTAGCGGTCTTCCTGGAAGGGATAGTGACCTTGAAGCGCTGGAAGAGATTGAGGGAGCGCGGCTCAGCGTCCGATAGGACAGCGGCGCTCCCGCTCTCCCCCAAAGCTTCAAGGCACAGGTCAGAGTGCGGCGGGAGCTTGCGTTTCGTGAGACTCGGCTGAGTTCTTGCGGTAAGCCTTACTCATTTGCGCCAGGTGTTTGAGTCGACTCATTATTATTGTTGGGATTGAGTCTATTGAGACTCCATTGGTTGTAGTCTCCTGAATGACTACCCTGATAGCCATTAGAAGACTATCAGTAAATACCGGAGCTATACCTAAGAGTGAATTAAGACACTGCTAGAAGGAGAAGGCTTAATTGAATCCGCAATACGCAATCCGCAATGGGATCTTCATTGTTAATATGCTTCATTATATTGGTATATTGTTATATTGTTTTTCTTATACTGTTAATATGCATTGTTAAGCTTCTGATTAGTCCGAACGACAGATACCGGCCGGAAACGACTTCATTGGAAGTAAAGAGGAACCTGCACTAGGACAACTAAATCTAGACGTCTAAACTGATTGAGACCGAGAAATACGCAAAGGAAGAGCTCTCCAAATCAGGACTCAAGGTAAGATACCTTTATTTGATTACTGGGTTGCCTAGCAATGGCTAAAGTGATTGTTCCTTGATTACTAAGAAAGTATTGGTAGTAAGGAACACATCAGGTGGAGACCAAGGTGGAGGTTGAGCCATACGGTAGTCGCTTGGTCCATCCTTCCGTCAGGGCGAGGACCTGTTGTGGTACAACATGTACACAAGACCACTAGGGTGGAGATCCGAGCGCCGCTTGAGCAGAAGTTGCCACAGCTGCTCCCCAGACTTGATGGCGCTGGCGGCCGGGATCCAGATCCAATGACGGATGGTTTTCGGCCGCTCGCTCTCCAGGGCGAAGTTCAGCTGACCCAGGTCGCTGTGCCAGTCGAACGTGGGCAGTTGATCGCGCAGGAGATGGGTGCACTCTCCTCGGATTCGCACCACAGAAGGATGCACCCGTTTATGTTGTTGGACTTTGGCGATGTCCACGAAGACATCCTTCAAGGTTAGGTTTAGCAAGGCCTCAATCGTCGAAGGTGCGCCGCTCAAGTGTCGAGCTGCTCAGACGTCAAATCGCTGTCCCCGCCGAGAACCATCATATGGCGGGTTGGAGCGGCTGCTTGACCTTGAACGCACACATGCATGTCTCCGAGGTCGTGCCCGGGACCGCTTTGTCATTGGAAGGCGGCAGGCTGGCTGACCCCCTGAGAGTCCGAGAACAAGGCGGTTCCAGACGGTACAGCCGCGCCACCAGACTCTATAGGGGGCTTCCATAATAATAAATCTAAGTTGCTGCTATTAGTGACTATCATGAGCTCAATAAGCTCAAAAGCAGATACGCTACGGTAAACACACTAGGAAGAAACTGAAAATTTTCGACATCATGTTGAAATATCCAGCAATACTAGGAATCATATCCAAGCAGAATTTCTGATGTGCAATAAAAATTGAAACTCCATTCATATGCTTCCCAAGGTTTGGTATGAATATATTCGGTGATTTTTTGGTCCTACGAGCGTTTGCTGGAGAAACTTTATAAAACAAATTGAGCGTATTTGCCACTATAGAATTTCATGTCAAGATTTATCAAAAAAAATTGAACAAATTTATATCGAATAAATGACTTGATTTGTTTAAATATCGATGATTGAATTCAATTTCAAAAACGAAAAAAATCCACCAAATTTATGGCATACGAATTATAAATAAAATTCATTTTAATAATTTCTATTAGTTTTTTGCCGACTCGAGTTGTTGTAGTGAGTGAATCGAGGCTAGACCGCTTGTTGTAGTCGATAGTTGCCGAAAGCTTGCAGGCGAGAATAATAGCGATCAGTATATTTATTGAATTATTGAGCTGAGTCAGAATGGTGGCTAAAGTCGCACCATGCACATTTGATATTGTACGCAAAGGATTGAGCTGGCAGAGTCACGCGGCGCAGCCGCTAACAACCCCCCCCCCACACACACGATAGTAGGCGCTGCCTACAGTTATTATAACATATCCATTCCAATCCATGGATCCGGCCCACAATAAATGTTTCATGTATTTGTTCGCCGAACACAATTCCATATCCAAGGACTACAAGAAGAAGAATTTTAACGAAGTGACTTCAGTGGTCCTTGATGTACATATAGCTTTCTCCAGATGACTCTCATCTTAAGATCATATCCAAGAGGAAAAAATCAGGACCTAAGAAAGACAAAATTACAATTTTAGACTACCTAACATAAATAGGTTCGCCGCTTTTCATTTTCGTACTGATTCTGGTTCGGGAACTGGATATTCTGTGCAAGGACCACTGTATATAGTTTTATACAGATATACAGTGTAGCTATAGCTATACATGTAGCTATACTATTATACATGTACAGTGGTCCTTGATTCTGTCTGGAACCCTTCGTGAAAGTTTATTATTTATCAGCCGGCACCCGTGTCACACTTCCTAAAGGGGAAAACTACACAAACTCGCAATGGTGTTCAATGGGGAAACTACATGCATATATATAGGTAGCGCTTTACTCAAGGAGTGTAAGCAGTGCATATAACATTTCAGCCGGAGGTAAAAATTCAGAATGTAGTTAACCTCTATCTCAGAAATATTTTTCTTTTAACTGGTTTACACTCCGTCACGTGAGTTATAGCATATGCTTTCTGATTATGCAGTCCATATAAATTCATTTTGTTTAAAACCGTACTTAACCCAAACAATTTTTTAACCTAAGAACGATAACTTAATAAAATTGCCCACACAAGAATCAAGAAAAGTATCTATCAAACTAGTCTAGCCTAAAGTATTAGCTATATAGTTAAAAGAAAGGCAATAAGAGACTGCTATACCTTTATTTGCTCGTCTACACATCTAAACAGTTTTTTTTATTTTTTAACCTTTATTCGCTTTTTTGGTAGAGACCTAAGTCACCGTTTATAATGTTGTAGAATGTGGGATCGAATTGAAATGCTCTGCTCTTTTTGTATTGAATGTGGGAATAAAAGCGAATTTCTCTTTGTCTCGGAGTCTTAAATAGTTGTCAAATTATACCATATACCAGTATAATGACATACTCGAGTTTAAAATATTAAAACTATCATATTATGAACTTTTATTATGTTAATGCTTGTAGTTTGAATGAACAACTTGGCTAAGTTACTTGACCTATTGCATTGTTTATTGTTTAAGGAGAATTTTGTACTCATACTTTTTAGATTAAATTTAGGTTTTGGACATATTCTGCTAGTATAAGCTTGTAAAGTTGTAACCTTTTTTTATAAATTATTGCCATATTGGCCAACCTCATTTAATTTTAAAGTAATTTTTCAACCATGATAAGAACAAAATTTTGAATGCTTTCTAGCATGCTTGAAATTAGTATGAGGTTCATAGATTCTAAAGTTTCATTTGAGGGTTAATAAATAAAAATTTACTTTATGTTATGTTAAAGCCAAGGCTAAAGCACCAAGAGTATTTTTTATTATTTTGAAATGATGTCCAACTTTGGTAATACTTTTTATAGCTTTTAATACATAGCAAAACATTTTCATTTTCTATATAATAGATTCCAGAGAACAAATATTAGTTAATACAAATCCTTTGCTACTCACTAGGCTTCAGTTTTGGCCATGATCACAATAACAAATTGTAATATCATGACCAAATGGAATTACAATCAACTTTTAATTGTGATAGTTAGTTTGTAGTCGCTATTTATTTTTAAAATTTTCATGATAATTCTATAGGCCTACTTTTAATGGAACTTTAAAAAACCTAACAAATCTATCTTTCACCAAACCAAGAATTGGTCCATTACCAACCTGAGAATCGGTCCTTTGACAACCTGAGAATCGGTCCTTTGACAACCTAAGAATCGTTCCTTTGACAACCTAAGAATCGCTCCTTTTCCAACCTCAGAATCGGTCCTTTACCAACCTAAAAATCGGTCCTTTACCAACCTAAAAATCGGTCTTTTACCCAGTGGCGAACTCAGGATTTAGTTTTGGGGGGGGGCCGCAATCCTTAGGGGCGCCAATGTTGGGTGTCTTGTGGGGGCGCCATTTGCCAATGTTGCGTGCTTAAAATTTAAATCATGAATATTGAACAATTTGAGCACTTTTGTATTTCGACTTGTACTTATTTATTAGAAAATAACTATTATGCTTAATTTGTTTATTGGACTTTATGTATGATCACGTAGGAACAACCGCGAAATTGGCATTCAAGGCATCAATCAGAATCGATTCAAATGCGCGCAAAAGTTAAGTACAATAACTAAACTCACATGCAAATATAGACAATATTTTGTACTGACAGATTAAAAAAACTCATAGCATGGGAAAGTCGTTTTACGATGTGAGAAATTTTCATTAAATTTGAGCATGAAAAGTTTCAGAGTAATGAGAAAGGTATGAAACATTCGCCGAATTTTGCACAGACACTTCTATAGAAACTTTTTAAAGAAACATAAATAAATGTCCAAATATAATAGGCAACTCCTGAAAACACTGCACATATACTTTTATCGTCCATGCTTGCAGATTTTTTAAAGCAGTTTTCATTGAATAGAATGATCTAGAAGCCTCGCAAAATGACAAAGAACTTGTTTTACTACACCCAGTCACCCATTATTTCTTGGAAATCAACTAAGTATATAACAAGTATCTGTGGAAGTAATAAATAAGCCTATTTGAACAGCTTGCTAAAATGTCAATACACAGAATACGCAAAGCAGGAAAATGTCAATACATAAGATCCGGTAAATGGCACCTACTACAATAGTATATGACGGCTCGTACTCGTACGAGCTAGGATCGCAAATTAAAACAATAGCTAACACTTCAAAGTAAAAGTTCTATCCGTCTGGGCTGCGACGCGAACCTTTGAAGAACTTCTTCAGGAGCTGGGCAAGCGCTACGGTGGCATTGGAGCAGCAGAATCGATTGCAGGCGATCCTCTCCCATTGTGCTGCGCTCAACAGTTAAAGTCCTTTTTAGCTTGGAAAAAACTCTCTCTGGCTCACACGTTGAGACTGGAAGAGTAGCCAGGATCATGAGTAGTCGCTGAATGTTTGGAAATTTATGCACGCTACAAGTCTTTAATGCTTCAAGTGCTGACCCAGGACGGTCTCGCGTCGACACTGCTGCCCACTGTCGACGCCATAGCAGGTACTCTTGCTTCACCACTGAAGGTGGGTCTGTAAGTTGGCAGTTGTACTTCAGCACAGCTTCCTGCACTTTACTCCATTGCTCCTCCATGTCAACAAGCTTTTCGTGAAAAAACTTTGGTATCAGAAGCGTCAAGTTGAAGGCACGCTTTTGTGGAGCATCAAATCGCAGTTTGATATCTGATATGATTGCTGCTACTGCCGGATAGAAAACCGTTTCTCTGTAATGCTGCTCAGCTGTTACCGACACCGGTTGCCGGGATCTTGTAGTTGCAAATGCAAAATGTTCTCGTGCAGAGCGAATTCTTGGCGGCCTTACTTCGATATCAAATTCTGCAGCGAGCTGTTCAACTTTAGAGAATACTTCTCTAAATCGCACCTCACTTTGAAGCTCTTCCAGTTCAGCCAGGACATGATGAACATCTGCTAAAGCTTCTACCAGTTCGCTGCTAGATGATTGCAGTCTTCGGGAAACAGGCAGCAGAAGACTGGCCAAGGTTTCAAGGACAATCATCCCAACAATAAAGTCCAAATTCAAAATAGCTGAATGGTGGCAAGCTGCAGAGCGAGCAGCATCGGTTCCTGGCCAGGAGCTGATTTCTTCTAAGGCTTGTTCAATGAAAGGAAAAAGCAATCGAAAGGTGACGACAGCGGTGTGGCGCTCCAAAAATCGAGTTTCACACAAACTAATGAGATGCCGCTTTGCCGTTTCAACTTCGTGATCATTTGATTGTATTAGACGTTTGAGCAAAGTAGTCCTTTTGCTGCTTGACTTGAAGCCTGCTACAACCTCTTGAATGACTCCCATGGAATTTCTGATGATCTGGACCTTAATGGCATTTGCTGCGCTTAAATTCAACCAGTGAGCCATACAATGAAAGTAGTCCGCTTGAGGGGCCTCTTTGCGGATAAAAGCAGCAACTCCAATTCTCTCACTCGCCATGGCAGCGGCACCATCGTAGCATTGTGCTACGCACTGATTCAAATCAAGTCCAAGAGTGCATAGGCGCCTGACAATTGCGGATGAAATATTCGCACCACTGAGTCGCAAATTCTCCCATCCATCATAATTTTCAGCTATATCAGCAACAACATCTAGCATTGCAACTGGCTCTTCGAATTGCTGAAAAGCACCATCTTCAGTTTGTTCTACAAATTGAACAACGATGACCAGCTGCTCCCTCTTCTGTACATCCATCGTTTCATCGACAATCAGTGCCCAGAACATAGCATTCCTAACTCGAGCGACAATTCTTTCTTGAATAAGTTGCAACGCGACATCCAAAGTTTCATTCTGAATTCGAGGAGAAAAATATGTCGCGTTTAACGATGCTTGTCTAGCATGTGCTCCCAAGACACTGTCCCCAGCTCGAATACGAAATCGTAAAAGCGCTCGGAAATTTCCATCATTGACTTTTGGCTCTTCTGCCTCTTGAGAATTGTCTGATTCTGGGAATAAAGGCTGATTTTCTCCGCGGTGCCCACGCAAACTGAGATTTTGTCTTGCGCATGTCAGCACTGTGTCAATCACTGATATAAGAATTTCCCTGTTTTTACTGATTTGCTGTTGACGCGTCTTCTCAATTTGGGAGCGAATGTCGTTGGTTTCTTCTCCAAATAATGTGCGCTTCTCAAACTCCTTCATTTTTTCTACATTTGCTAGATGAAAAGCGGTCTTCTCGTGACAACTAAGGTGTCCACTCTTGCCAGTGAGTTCGTCAAAACGCTGTAGTGGCTTCATAACTAATACGCCAGGCATTTGTCCACCCCCATGAGAGCGCCCTCCAACTCCAGCTGCTGATGAAAATAATACACATGGGGTGCAAAATACGCCTTCAAGTCCAGAGACTCGGCTCACAGATAGCCAGGGAAACTCTTCAAGATGACTGGGCATAATTTTTCGTTTTCTCTGACGTCCTTGACATCGATGCATTGAAAATGGAAAATGCTCTTGCTTTTTCGGCACCCACGGTTTAAAAAACTTTCGTCGAATTTCGATATTAATTGAACTTAGTTTAACAGCAAGACCGATGTCATTTTCAGCGACAAAGTGCTGTGACTGAATTCTGTCTTCAATGATAAGAGCTGAGCCACAAAGTGAAGCTGTGCTTACATTAGAGAAGAGAGCGCTTGGAGCTGAAGCGGCTGGATTGTCTGGGGCGCCGCCGACGTCAAGGGCGGCAGCTGAAGCGGCTGGATTGTCTGGGGCGTTGCCGACGTCAGGGGCGGCAGCTGAAGCGGCTGGATTGTCTGGGGCGCCGCCGACGTCAAGGGCGGCAGCTGAAGCGGCTGGATTGTCTGGGGCGCCGCCGACGTCAAGGGCGGCAGCTGAAGCGGCTGGATTGTCTGGGGCGCCGCCGACGTCAAGGGCGGCAGCTGAAGCGGCTAGATTGTCTGGGGCGCCGCCGACGTCAGGGGCGGCAGCTGAAGCGGCTGGATTGTCTGGGGCGCCGCCGACGTCAAGGGCAGCAGCTGAAGCGGCTGGATTGTCTGGGGCGCCGCCGACGTCAAGGGCGGCAGCTGAAGCGGCTGGATTGTCTGGGGCGCCGCCGACGTCAAGGGCAGCAGCTGAAGCGGTTGGATTGTCTGGGGCGCCGCCGACGTCAAGGGCGGCAGCTGAAGCGGCTGGATTGTCTGGGGCGCCGCCGATGTCAAAGGCGGCAGCTGAAGCGGTTGGATTGTCTGGGGCGCCGCCGATGTCAAGGGCGGCAGCTGAAGCGGTTGGATTAACTTGCTCGCAGAGGGCGGTGCTTGAAGCAGCTGTGATGGCTTGTGTAGCCTTGTCGCCTTTATCATCTGAACGACTTGAAAAATACTGTCGGATCTGGGCGCTCTCCTTTGCGCTGTCTTTGAGCAATCGAGCACGTTTATTTCTTCTACCTTCAGCTCCAGATAATTTTCTTTTTGTCGACATGAATCCGTCCAGAGTCCCGACTACGCTCTCAAATGCATTCTCGATTCGATAGGTTGAATTGGATTAATGCGTTTTTTTAAAGCTTATTTGCTTGGTTTTGCTTTGCATAAGGAATATTCCGTGAATGAGTCAAACACAGACGCTTTTATTTACAAGTAAGCGTACGTTCATCATAGTACTTTCTTTCTACGTACTTTCAAGCGTAGCTCTTAGGGCTTAGGGCGTTGGGGGGGGGGGCAGGCAGTCCTTGTTTTACCTCCTCTCTCTCAACTCAACCCCGCGCGATCGATAATGGACGGGAGACGGTTTGCTTCATGTGGTGAGGGTATGCACACGATTTTAATGTACAGCGGAGAGCTTTTTAGCTAACATGTTTATCAGTAGAGAATGGGTTGATTAAATTCAGTGGAGAGTTGTCTATTTGCCAAACTTATTCAATTGATGTTAGAAAAATGTGTACATTCTGACTGACGCCAAGTACAAGCATGCATATAGAAAGCGAGAATTGAACAGCTAGTTATTTGCGAAGTTCTTAAAAATTAAGTTATTTCTGCTTAATGGAATGAAGAATTTTCAGTAAATGATTAGAATCTACATTTAGTATAGGTAGCTTTTCAAACTGATTAGTCATACCTTCATGATATTTGTTTCATTTATACGCACTTATTACAAAAACAAAATTAACTATCTGTTGGTGGGGCGTGGGCGCCTGTCGTTTGGTGGGTGGGCACCCTGTATCTTACAGTGCGCCCTTGTCTCTTAAATGGGCGTCCGTGTCCCTTAGGTGGGCGCCCCTATCATTCATCGAGCTTATACCCCATCGTTTCGTTGTTGGAGGGGCGCAATTTTTGTGGGGGCACAATTTTTTTAAGGGGCAATTTTTGTGGGGGCGCAATTTTTGTGTGGCCGCAATTTTTGTGCGGGGATCGATAGGCGGCGGGAGCTTACGGCACCGGGGGCACGTTTACCGCACGGGCGGTAATTTTTAGTGCCTTTTCTGATATTTTAGGCCCTAATTATTAGCAGCTTATATAAAGGTACCTGTGCTGTGCCCACTTGCCCTGTGCCCAGTGCCCCCCTAAAATATTAGGCTCTGCCACTCCCTGGGGAGGGGGCAATTTTAGTGGAACTGTGGGGGCGCAATTTTTGTCAGGGGGGCAATTTTTGTGAGGGCGCAATTTTAGTGGGGAGGGGGGCAATTTTTGTGGGGGGGGGCAATTTTTGTGGGGTGCGCAATTTTTGTGGGGGGCGTAATTTTTTTGGCGGGCGATTGGGGGGGGGCGCGGCCCCCCGGCCCCCCCCTGCGTACGCCACTGCTTTTACCAACCTAAGAATCGGTCCTTTACCAACCTAAGAATCGGTCCTTTGACAACCTAAGAATCGGTCCCTTGGCAACCTAAGCATCGGTCCTTTGGCAACCTAAGAATCGGTCTTTTGGAGAACCTAAAAATTGGTCCTTTGGACAACCTAAGAATCGGTCCTTTGGCAAGCTAAGAATCGGTCCTTTGAAAAACCTAAGAATCGGTCATTCGACAACCTAGGAATCGGTCATTCGACAACCTAAGAATCGGTCCTTTGGCAACCTAAGAATCGGTCCTTTGACAAACTAAGAATCGGTCCTTTGGCAACCTAAGAATCGGTCCTTTGGAGAACCTAAAAATTGGTCCTTTACCAACCTAAGAATCGGTTCTTTACCAACCTAAGAATCGATTCTTTACCAACCTAAGAATCGATCCTTTACAAACCTAAGAATCGGTCCTTTACCAACCTAAGAATCGGTCCTTTGACAACCTAAGAATCGGTCCTTTGGCAACCTAAGAATCGGTCCTTTGGCAACCTAAGAATTGGTCTTTTGGAGAACCTAAAAATTGGTCCTTTGGACAACCTAAGAATCGGTCCTTTTGCAAGCTAAGAATCGGTCCTTTTGCAAGCTAAGAATCGGTCCTTTGGCAAGCTAAGAATCGGTCCTTTGGCAAAATAAGAATCGGTAATTTCACAACCAAGAATCGGTTTTTTGAGGCTCCTATCGCAACCTCAATGTAAAAGAGGCCAAGGTTTAAACCTGGGGTGCGCCGAACCTGAAATAAGGACAGAAGATAGCGTGATGCTCCGCGGTCTCCTCTCCTATGCCACAGAATGGACAGGTGGGAGGGCAACCGTGGTTTGCAACGGGATATGTCTTTGGAAGAATTCATGGGCGCCGGTTAGGACCATGCACATCTCCCTGAGGTCGGTTCTGTTAAGCGAAATCAGATAATCAGAGACTTTCCTGTTCAGGTTAGGCATGGCAGAGCGGCTCTGCCTGTACTCGGTGCAGCTGTTCCAGTGGAGCTGGTGCTGCTGATGGAGCCACCTGTTGATATGGCGGGTGACTTGCGACCTGGGGGTGGGTAGCCTCATCAGACGGTGGTTGCCGTCTGGGTTGCTGCCCTCCTTGGCGAGAGAGTCCGCGAACTCGTTGCCCAGGATGTTGCTGTGACTGGGTGTCCAGATAATTCTAATCCTTTTAGGGACTGAGAGAAATTTCTAAATTTGCTATATTGACATCTATATAGTGCTTTGCACATGATGGAAAAGCAAAAAAAGTGATCCATAAGAAACACATCAATTTCAACATTATAAAATCTGACGCAAGATCAAAAATTAATATTCACAAACACCAAGCCCTAACGACTAGCTAAATTCTATTCAAACCTATCGCCAAATGACTAATTGTGATTTTTTTAAACAATATTTTGCATGCTAACAAATGAACACACTAGTAGGTCACTAAAAATCAAACAGATTATTATATTAAATAATTGACATGCCATCTGCTGTGGAAGCTGAACAGTCCATCTACTGCGATGAGTCAGGGAAGCAAAATCAGACAGATGTTATCCTGGATGCTAACGAGGATACCAGTTCCAGTAGCGCTGAAGATGCCAATGAGGATGAAGAGTGCAATGGAGAGTCAGCATCTGGCGATGATGGAAGCGACATTGAAGATGAGTCAGCATCGACCGCATCATCGTCAACTTCAGAAGAGGAAAGTGTTGCCGATTTCCAAGCAGACCTGCCGACCCCCGCTGTTGTTCCGGCTGCATCACCGGCTACTGCCGCTGCATTCTTTATTGACTTTGGCGATGACCAGGACGCCAAGTCCACGTCGACAACTGCTGGGTCAAGAAGTTCCGCTTTGCAAAAGTCATTTCAAACTTATCTGCGAAGGAAGAAGGTTAGTGTGGTATGATTGTCTAACAGGTGTCACTTGTGTCTGTCTTACAGGTGTCACTTGTGTATGCCTAACAGGTGTCACTTGTGTCTGTCTAACAGGTGTCACTTGTGTCAGATAACAGGTGTCACTTGTGTCTGTCTAACAGGTGTCACTTGTGTCTGTCTAACAGGTGTCACTTGTGTCTGTCTAACAGGTGTCACTTGTGTCTGTCTAACAGGTGTCACTTGTGTCTGTCTAACAGGTGTCACTTGTGTCTGTCTAACAGGTGTCACTTGTGTCTGTCTAACAGGTGTCACTTGCGTCTGTCTAACAGGTGTCACTTGTGTCTGCCTAACAGGTGTCACTTGTGTCTGTCTAACAGGTGTCACTTGTGTCTGTCTAACAGGTGTCACTTGTGTCTGTCTAACAGGTGTCACTTGTGTCTGTCTAACAGGTGTCACTTGTGTCTGTCTAACAGGTGTCACTTGTGTCTGTCTAACAGGTGTCACTTGTGTCTGTCTAACAGGTGTCACTTGTGTCTGCCTAACAGGTGTCACTTGTGTCTGTCTAACAGGTGTCACTTGTGTCAGATAACAGGTGTCACTTGTGTCTGTCTAACAGGTGTCACTTGTGTCTGCCTAACAGGTGTCACTTGTGTCTGTCTAACAGGTGTCACTTGTGTCTGTCTAACAGGTGTCACTTGTGTCTGCCTAACAGGTGTCACTTGTGTCTGTCTAACAGGTGTCACTTGTGTCTGTCTAACAGGTGTCACTTGTGTCTGTCTAACAGGTGTCACTTGTGTCTGCCTAACAGGTGTCACTTGTGTCTGTCTAACAGGTGTCACTTGTGTCTGTCTAACAGGTGTCACTTGTGTCTGTCTAACAGGTGTCACTTGTGTCTGTCTAACAGGTGTCACTTGTGTCTGTCTAACAGGTGTCACTTGTGTCTGTCTAACAGGTGTCACTTGTATATCAACTCGTAATCAAGCATCAATGATGTGAAAATTCAAAAGTATTTATTAAACTTATTATTTGTTTTTTAACATACACGCTAAACTTACTACTATACAGAGTTGG